>PVIC010028463.1:0-23204 GCA_004025085.1 Thryonomys swinderianus
TTGGGTCTCTGTAGCAGGACTTCTGCTCCATCCCTACCCAAAGGTTTCTTCTGTGTTGTTCTCATTTGCTTATTTTCATTCCAATCCACTACCCACTTACAGTTTTATAAAATAAAACAAAAATGAGTTATTAGGAAAGAATGATCATGCACTTGGATATCAAATTCTTGTGGAATTTTATAAACACTGCTCTTTGGAGTCACCGTATTAGAAAAGAGTAAACGTACCAAAGATCCTGGCACTGCGTGAACCCAACAATTCAGACACAAAGAAATGCAGCTAAGGAACAAAATATTTACCAGGAATGTGACTCAAACAACAAGGACACTATCTCTTGTTGAAAAAAAATCATGTTATTCTCTAGTCTTACAACCATGAGAAAAATCATTGTAAAATGCACACGTAGCTGTTCCACCTTCTTACCTGGCACCCAGGTAGCTTTTCTGATATTTCAGGATGACCCAGGCATCCGTCAGCATCAAATTCATAGCAAACTGATCTCTCTGTGTCATAGTACTGAAGACTTCGTGAAGGCCCCATCTGAGTTGCATATAGTAAGGTGGGAGGCTGGGGTTTAGCTCAAGTGTTTACCCTCAGGAACCAACACCCTAGTCTGCTCCCACACCCTGGCAGGTGTAAGCAATTAAGCCCAATTTAAAAGCAGAGTCATGAGCGCTCAACTGCTTCTCATAGTGGGGGCTGAGAGAGTGAGAAAGACAGGAATGTTCAGTGAAGGAATTTCCTCTGAGACAGATGAAGACCTTCCCGGTGGAAGAATCAGCCCTAAGGAGGACATGGAAGCATGGGGTGCCAAGAATACCCGGGAAAATTTGAGGCATTTTATGCATTTCACAGTTGGGGTGAACCTTAAATCCTCTTCAGTAAAGGGAACAGCAATAGCTGTTACAAAAGGACTCCAGGTTTACATTCTCTAAGTACGTATCAAGGAGATGAGTTCTTGCCTCAATTTGGAATTTTCAAAGTATGCTTTGATTTTAAAAACTTACAAGAAACCAGGGTAAACCCATTAAAGAAAGAGAAGCCAAAAGTTCTGAGTTTTGATCTTCACATCAATCCAGTGGCATGGAGTTTCTCTCCCCATTTTACAGGTAAGTAGACTGAGGCTCAAAAGGGACAAATACGGATAGTCACACTGATAGCAGTAAAGGTGAGTTCAAGTCAAAGTCTACAGGCTGCTAAACACTGCATTTTGCACAGTGTAAATATGTAGCAAAGGTATTCATTTAGAGAATAGCAAAAGGGAAGTACATACATTAATCTTATACTTGCATATGTGTATATATTAAAACTGAGCTATTTAATAGAGTTGGCCTCCATTGAGTGTTGCGTGGACACTGTTGGGTGTTTGGTGTTTTTCATCCACTTCATTTCTGAAGTAACTCTGCCAGGTAAATGTGCCAGTTTATATTCCTGTTCTAGACTCTTCATTCCTTCCTACGCAACTGTCCTACATTCCTGCCCATGTGACTCACGGTCCTTCCTTGTCTGTGAATATACTTTCCTGCCCTAATAAGAAGAGGGGCCACGTGACTTGCTTAAGCCAGTGGCAGGGGAACAGACAGGCTCCTTGCAGGCTGCCTGCAGCTTAGCCACAAAGGAAAGTTCTTGAAGACTCAGTGAGAGTCTGGGGTTTTCGTTATTGCTGCCACACTGACTAACACAGTCGGTATCTTACAAATACTGAGGTGAGTCAGGTCGTCTCTCCCCGATTCGTGTAGCTTTGTGAGTAGTGGAGTTTCCACTTGCACCTATTTCTATTTGTCTTAGTAGTCTGTGGCTTTTTAATTCATTTCAAAAGCCTCTTGCAAGGCCTGGATTAGTTAATATAAGTTATCCAATACTGATAGTGTCCCTCCACCGACCTATCCACACTGTAGCTTCAAAGATATTTCCTGGTTTAAATCCTCTTGGTGGCTTCTCCCAACTTTTTTTTTTTTTTTTTTTTTGTCCAAGAACAAAAATGTCATGAAATTTATTAATTTATAGAAATTTCAGTGAAGTAATTCTTAGCTTATTTTTTTAATTGAATTCTTTATTGGTCCATTTTAGGTACAGTTCGCAGTCACACTCAATGCTGGGGAATTTGTAGCAGTTCCATTAACATCACAAGCTAATCAGCGCGGCTGGCTGGCCTCTCCTGACTCGTCGCATAGTATTCTCCTCCTCGCTCATGAGGTGTCAGACATAGTGACATCTTTCTGCTCCCCGAAGCAGCCAGGCTGTTCTCCCCAGCTCACGGCGCTTCTGTCCGGATTCTTGCCGTGGTGAAACCTCTTCCATCTCATCCCTGCGCTTTCGGTTCACCCAGCAGAAAGGGCGCTCTCCGAAGATGGATGTTTCCCAAACCCCTCTGCACAGCCTTCCTCTGGGTCACCCGTGAAATCCGCCAGCCTGATCATTTGATTCACTCTGGCCCCGTGAAGCAGAAGCCGAAGTGTTGTTTTCCGAGGCTGTCCTGTCTCCAGGGTCCATCCCTGCCTCAGGCCCACACCGGACCATCACTTCTATCTCCATCATGGCTTTCTTTATGACGCGGATCATCATCTTGTTACTATCTTCATTTATGGGACCGTCTCTCTTCCTGTCTTCTGTGCTGGAATCCGTAGTCTCAGAAAACAAGGTCTTTGTCCACTCCGGTCCCAGTCATAGTACCGTGCCGATGAGAGAGACTACATGTAACAGATGCTCAAATCGTGTTTCTAAATGGCATAAGGAGGTGAGAATCAATTAGCAGGGCTTTGCTGAAAATGAAATGAGTGCACTCTTGTACAGCAGCTGGTCTGCTGTCTGATGGAAGGTCAAAACTCCGTAAGCACCATAAACACGCCGAATTTTGAGTATGAAGAACTGGGGCAAAGTCTTTTCCTGTGTTGCTGCAGGCCGGGCAGGAAAGGGACTGAAAGGAGGCTGTGGCTTGGAGCAGAGCATGCGCGAGAGGAGGTCTCAGACTTGAGCGTCAGAGGCGCCTATGCGAGCAGAGCACAGGCAGCCGGGAGCCGGTCCCTGGGAGGAAGCGGGCCGAGAGCGGGGTGGACTCGGCCCCGGGAAGAAGAACTTTTCCTCCGGACAGCGGTATGATGCTGTGATTGTGAGCAAGGGTCTGATATTCCGGGATCATGATGTCACCCGCCCTCAGTATCATCAGCAGCCCCCTGTAAGAATCATGCCATTCGTCAGGATGTAGTTGAGGGAGTCAGACTATGTGACTGGTTCTGTCTCAGCTCTAAGAACAAAACATTAAATAAACCACATCCCTGCTCTCCATGAACCAGAGACAGACGTGGAAACCGACAGTTAAAATTGAAACACGACCAGAAACACGACAGAGGGTAGACAAAGGACACTGGAAGGGTGCAGGGAAGTCTGCGTCTGGTGACACGGAGGATGTGGAAGATGACCCCAAAGGCGGACCTTGACAAGCAGTGTACCCTGTATGTTTCCTGAGAAGATGCTGGGAAGGGCATTTCCCACAGGCGGAACTGTATATGCGAGGGCTGAGGTTATAACAATGACTCCACCAGTCCTAAAAGAAAAAGGTTCTAGGGCACCTTCTACGGAACCTTGAAGCATAATGTGATATGTCTTCGAGTGTGTGATGTTGCTATGGAAAAACGTACGGGTAGAAGACAATAAAGAATTATAAACAAAAGGAAAAATACATCTCTTGGTAACAAAATGATAGGTTTGGTAATTTTGTTTTATTTTAGAATGTTAAAATATAGATAATTTCTGACTTCCAGTCTTTCGGTTTCTTTCCTAAATGTATTGCTCAAAACATGTAGCCAGGCTTGGGGCCACTTACCCATAACCCCAGCACTCTGGGAGACTGAGGCCAGGGAACTTCAACTTCAAACCCAGGTTGAGCAATTCAGTGACTTAGACAGACCTGATCGCAAAATAAAAATAAATAAAGAGGTCAGAGGGAATTAATGCCAAGAACCTGAACTCAATCCCTGCTGCTGAAAGAAATTCCAATGATTCAGAAATCTCAAAATGAAAAAAATATACCCCCAGAGGGCTGGGGATTTAGCTCAAGTGGTACTGCACCTACCTTAGAAGCCTGAGGGCCCCAATTCGATCCCAAGTACCACAAACAAACAAACAAATAAAATTAAAATTAAAATAAAAAAATAAACCCTCAGAATATCCGAAGTCCAATAATGACCAATATCCCGATAGTCACCATCCACGTTCCCATGATCTTTGGCTTGCCTGGCCTGTCCCTTTTCAGAATATTGAGCAAATGGAAACAAGAATGGGCAGCATTGTACCATGGCAGAGCACTGCAGGGGACCCTGAAGAAGAGCTACATTATGCTTGTTCCTGGTGAAACCAAAGTAAAGATTGATTATGCATAAACCTGCCCAAAAGAAGACTCCTGACTGCTTACAAGTGATACTGTAGATTTCGAGAATAAGGAGCATCAATTTAAGTCTCTAGCTCATAGAATCTTTAGAACTGAGGTCCAAAGACATGGTCCCTTCCTGGTCCAGTGAGGACTGGAAACCACAGAGGACCACGGGGAACCCGGGAGTCTCCCGAGATGGACTGCCAATGCTTTCGGTAAGTATGCTACGCACGCATGTGCCAGGGAGAGCGCCTTCATTCATCCAAATTTTGGCACATGATTTCAGCTTTGAGAGACGTCCAGTTGTCCTGTGCTTCTTCAGCAGATCACATGGGAGCGACGTGTTTCTACCTTCCTGGAGCCCGAGGATTGAGCGAGGCTGACTGCTGACTCTGGCAATGCACAGAGCGCCCCCATTTAGATGGTTCTGTTACTTAACTTCTGACACACACCCCAGATTTGTCGCTGGTCTCGACCTCCGTCACCAAACCGTTGGCGAGGCCACTTCCACCGGCACAAATGCCTCAGGCTTCAAGGAGGGCTCTTACCAACGCTTTGCTGGCTGCACTTTTAAAAGGGCACTCTGGTGTCATTTTTAATTGACTTTATTGACACATTTTATACATATATTATGATCATATTCAACATTGAGAATTTGTACCTGTACATGATACATCTTGATTCGCATTTTCCCCTTTCCCCTGCCCTCCCTAAAATTCCCACCCTATATACATAAGCTTTTTTCTTTTTTGCTATCAATTTTTTTCTTTCCCTTCTTTACTTTCCCCTACCTGCCCTTTTGCTTTCCCTTTTACACATTTGCTTCCTATTTCACATGACCCATCATACATTTTTGTGTTCATATACACCTTCAGTTTTTCATACTAGAGAGAAGATATGATATTTACACATCTTTGTCCAATTTATTTCATTTACCAGTATGCTATTCCTGTGCAAGTTATAAATACAAAAGAATTAAAGGGCTGGAGATTTAGCTCAGTGGTTCCAGCTCCTGCCTCACAAGCGCAAGGTCCTGAGTTCGATCCCTGGTAACCACATATAATGCTGGGCGTGGTGACTCACGCCCACCAGCAATCAAGACCACATACCACAATGCCGGGTGTGGTGGCTCATGCCTATAATCCCACCACTTGGGAGGCAGAGACAGGAGGATTGCTGAGTTCGCAGCGGCTTGCCTGGGCTCCATAGTGAGCCGAAGGCCAGCCTGAACTACAAAGCGAGACCCTGTCTCAAAAAAAAAAAAAAAAAAAAAAGAATTAAAGAATTATACCACAGTGACATAGGTGCACCCACGTGTATAACAGCTCATTTTGTAAGAGCTACACCTTGGAAACAGCCCAAATGTCCATCAGTGGAAGACTGGATAAAGAAGATGTGAGTTTTTTAAAAAATAAAATGGAGTATTACTCAGCCATAAAGAATGACAAATTTGAGTCATTTATACTGAATATCTTTTTTTGATGAAAATCATGTCACCACTACACCGAAAATTTTCCAGTGGTTTTAAATTACCTCCAGCAGCATCTGAGTCCCTCTGCGTGAGTCAAGAAGCCCTAACTGACCCATTTCCTTTGCACTTCCCACCCTCCTCGGGGGCAACCTGCATCTTGAGCCTGCCTGGGCTGCACATATCTCTGCTTCTTCATCCACGTTTTGCCCAGCTCCTTCTTACCATCAGGTCCACACCCTTCTGGTTTGTTCGCCTCCCTCCTTCACACAGTCAGCTCTTTGCTATCACTCAAAAAGATCTCACTTTAAAAGATCCACACACTAGCCAGGCATGGTGGCTCACGCCTGTCATCCCAGCACTCGGGAGGCAGAGGCAGGAGGATTGCTGAGTTCCAGGCTTGCCTGGGTTACATCGTGAACTCAGGGCCATCCTGAACTACAAAGTGAGACCCTGTCTCCAAAAAAATAAAAACGATCCTCCACTACCAGACCTTCGCTCACCATCTCGTTTTGCTAGGCTTCCACTCATCACATTTATTGTTTTTCTACTTTAAATTTCAATTCCTCTATTGCCATCACTATTAAAGAGCTCGTTCTCTGTACATTTGCCTTTTGGTCAGTTTTTCTTACTAGAGAATAAGTTCTACCAGGCCATGGGCCTTGATTTTCCTCTTCACAGTCCTATGCCCTGACCCTGGCACCACAGGGGCCACACAGTACAGCACATGATAAAATGAATGAAGTGGGTTATGCATTCATATGTGAAAATAAGCGCGTGAAATGAAGACAGAGGAGGGAAAGAAGCAAATAGGCTGTCTAGGCAATCTCCATGCTCCGTCCTCACGCACAGGACAAACGTCAGACTTGGCTTCTGATTCAACCGAGAGCAGTTTTAGAAGAGAAAGATAAGTATTGATGAGAGACAATGGTGATGTGATATTCAACTAGGAATCAGTACCAGGGGTGCAGGCATGGATGGGGCAGAAGATCAATTTAAAGTCTTCCTTTAGCCTCTTACCTCTCAGTGGAAACCGCCTCTCCTTCCTTGCCTTTTCCCCATCTTTTGCTATCAAAGCCTGGCTCAAATCTCAAACTTTTCCGTCTTCCCTTCCTGTCCATGTCAGACATACTCATACCAGCCCACAGGCCGCCTTATCCCTCCTGAGCTTGCTGTACCTCACATGGGACTATTCCTACTGAGACACCCTGTGCGAGGACTCCTCGATCCAAACTCTGCCCCTTGAAGCCAATCATCTTTGCCCTGTGGTGTGAAATCTTGGGCTCCACCCTGGTAGGCAGAATCTAGGGACCAGCTCCTATTACCTTTTAAAACTCAGGGCAGCTCTATTGTTCACTGAGTAACACCATAGGGTCTTCACTCATAGATCATGCTTTTAACACAAACTCACCCAGCATTTCTATTTCTTAACAACGCCCATGAAAGTGACTTGGCTGAGCCTCAGTTTCCTAATCTATTAAGTGGGTATCAAACAATCCTTTGCTCATCCAGTGGCTACAAATCTGGATCTTGGGTTTCGCTCCAGGAAAACAGTGTCCAAGACAAATTCTCAGCACGGTGTACCAGATTCTCTATAAAGATACAGTGCTGCACTTACCTGTTCTTTGCCAAGAGAAAATGGCTCCTCCCCCTGGTGGACAAGACCTCACTGCACAATGCCCAAACATCAGCAAAGGGAACACACAGCTTATCCAGAGGAACAGTTGCCCTCACCTGTCCTGCCTGCTTGGGGTACCAAACATACTGCCTCGGAGGGAGGCAGGTAAAGTACTTCTTCCTGGCACTGCCCTCCAGCCTCTGCGGAGGCCAGCCACAGGCCCAACAGAGAAATCTGCCTGGGGAGGAGAGTGGCGGCCTCCTCAGCACACCACAGCAGGGGACGGCCCAAACATGTCTTACCTGCTGGGACTCTACTGATGAAAGGCAAAGCCACAGCTGTTTGCCTGAAATGTGGACAAGCACAAGCTACTCCCATGATCCCCCCTGCACACTCTGTCCCCGCCCATGGAGCATTCTTGGAAGTCACTCCCTCCAACTTTCTCTCCTCTTAGAGAATTTCAAGGTTCTCATCACCAAAGCCCACCAGTTTTGTAGGAAGACTGCGAAGTCTGAGCCCCCCACAGCTTTCTGAATGCCCCCCTTTATTCCCAGGACAAACCCTAGAGGTGTGTCAGTGCTGGGCGCCTGACGACCCGGGTCTGGAAAGTGACACAAGCCTTGGCAAGTTCCAGCCTAGGGTCTTGCGGATTCCACTAGTGTCAGGAGAAACACTCACAGAACTCTTCAGCCAACAGGCGGGCTCCCAGCTATCATAAAGATTTTCAACTCTGAGAGTGAAACTCATCCACAGAGTCAAGAAAGCCATTTACGTAAAGACGAAGTTCCTCAGTTCCTCTGTGGTCTGACAGCATCTCCGTGGTACCTTTTCCAAATTCTGTTCTGCAAAATTCATGCACTTGCTGAAAATAGATGTTGTTTTATGCTATAAATTTGTACAATAATTTGTCACGCAACCATAGCAAAGCAGTGTTCTTCAAGCCTCAGTTTTCTGGTCTGTAAAGTGGAGCCATTCTGGATCCATGCCTTGTAAAGGTTTTATGAACCATAAACGATGGCTCTGCACTGGCTACGCTGTAAGCGCTCAAATACCGGTGATTATTATCATCATCACTTTTGTTGTTTTACTTAATTGAAGAACATGACTTAAATATATTTGAGGAAAATCCCCTCATTAATTGTTGTACAAACTGCCTCTTCTAATTAGAAGAATAAGAGATATTTATGAAGAAGATGAGCCTGAGTTTTAGCTAATAATAATTTGTCTACAAGGCTGCGGACTTTACTGGCTTTTTAAAAGGTGCTAAGACAGGTTGGGTCAGTGTGCTTGTGGTGGGAGGGGGAGGTGTCGAGGTCTACGTCTGCATCCTCGAAGAAGCCTACAGCGGACGGATGTGGGCATTACCGATGGCAGAGGGACCGACTGTGTGTATGTGCACACGCCCAGTCTGTGCAGGAAGCGGAGGACCCAAAGTGGTAAGTGACACCCCCATTAGTTGCCTTCTCTGTTCCCTTTGAAGCCTAAATGCTTTTATTTTCTCATCCATAGATCGATACGGCTGGCAGGTAAGTGTCTGTCTCCCACGTCAGAACCGCGAGCCCCGCACCGGGCAGAGGTCTGAGAAGTGGGCCAGATCACACCGGCGCATCGAGCCGTCAGCGTACAAATCAGATCTGATGGGGCCTGTGGAAGATAAACGAGCTGGAGTCCCCCCAGCCCAAGATTTGGTCATCTCTTTATGAGCTCTGAAGGGCCTATTAGCAGCCCTGATGAGTGCTGGGGGAGATGAAGTCTGCTTGCAACAACGTTAGCCGGCAGAATCAAATCACTCCAGTCCCCGGGGAGAAGGAGACCGGCCGGCTTCCAGACGCGGCAGCTTCTCATCTCCACGGCCCAGAAGGTTTATATGAACGCTCCGTTGGGGAAAAGAGAGGGAGGAAAAAAAGCAGTAAGCACTGCCCTCCCCACCCCCAGTAAGAACTAAGAATTTCCTCGTATATTTAATAGCTTCTCCTCGGGCAAGTAGGCGTCCCCGCTCAGGCTCAGAGCGCCCATCTCCAGCCCTCGGAGTGCTTTCTTACTTAGGATGCAGCCAGGACAGCCGCCAGCTCCTTCCCCTCTCCGAGCCCCAGGCCCACTCACCGGGAACCCGAGCCGCCTCCGGGTGCCGCGCGGAACTCGGTTGGACACCACGTGGTCTGGTGGGAGTCGAAAGACCATGAACCCCACGTTCCCCCTTCCGTGGCCGTGTGGCCACAGGCAGTAATCCTAGGAGCCTCCTTAACCCCGCCGTCCAGCGGGGCAGTGGATCGGGCCCGGGCTGGCTGTTGGGAAGATCAAGCGGAATCGCAGCTCTTCAGCGGAAGAGGGGCCCGGATGCCCTTCATCCAGTGCGCCAGGCAAGCGACGCAACGGGGCTGAGGAGGGGCAGAGGCCGACAGCGACCTCCAGGCTCTTCCACTTTCAGAGAGACGGAAGGGAAGATAATTAGATCTAGGGCAACCTTTGGGAAAGAGTAAACAGCCTCCTGAAGGAAGGGAAAGGCAGATTCGTAAGTGCCTGTCCTGCCCCACGCACGTGTCTCCTTGCGTGCAGGAGACCACGCGTGACCTAGGTATGAAGCCCGCCCTCCCAGCTGTGGGACCCCGGCCTGCTCACTTACGCTCTCTAAGCCTCAGTTCAACACGTGCGGATTAGGCCCAACGGGATTATTTACGGGGAGAGGCTGTGTTTGGGAAAGTGTCCAAAAGTCGCTGAAAGAAAAGGTGACTCCAGCCTCTGCGCCCCGAGTTTCTCCTCCCTCTTCTCCCGTCTCCACGCCGTGGAGGCGGCCGCCTACCCTGCGCTTCCAACCCGGCTCCTCTGAGCCTTGTTTTGATCTTGCCCCACAGCACCTGCCCCGCGCTCAGGGCGTCCCCGCCCCTCTGCTGTTTAGACAGCTGCCCGGGCCTCCTCCCGCTGTGTGTTGCGATTATGTATCTGCTGAAATCCTCCACCTGATTGCAAGATCCCTGCAGTCAGGGCCCGTGGCTTACTGATCAGATACTGACTTCTTGAGGGGTGCCGGTGTCTGCTTTTTACGCCTTACGATGTCAGGGATCGAACTCAGAGCCTCACGCTTTCAGCTAAGTCTGTGAACCAAATGTTTGCTTTCTGAATAAATTGAGAGATTACTATGTAACAAATATCATAATTTAAGAGCAGGCAAAAAGAGTCTTGTTTCTTGCTTCCTGCTTCTTGGAATTTAAGGCCAAGTGAGACGGGGAGGAAAAAGCCAAAACCAGAACATCAGTGTCAGTGCGCGGTAAGAAAACAAACGTGAGGAATGGGTCTTCCCAAGGGTAGAAAGGCACAGGCTGAAATTAGGGAAACTGAGGGAAGCTACTTTGGATGGGAAAAAAATATTAAAAGAGCCTCTGTGTTCTGGATGTGGTGACACAAGCCTATAATCTGAAGGCTCAGGAGGCTGAGAGAGGAATTTGCTAATTTGTGGTCAGCTGCGGCTATACAGCAAATTCTTATCTCAAAAAAGAAAAACAAAACACCCCCCCCCCCACACCGGCCTCCATTCCAGGGAACACCACACAAGGCACAAAGGAAGAGAAAAATAATAAAGAGGAAAGACATTAACACACCTGGGGTGGACGGACTGCAGGGGGCGTGGGTAAAATGACCACGAGGAAGGGTCCAAGGAGCGAGCTGTAGGGCTCAGCAGGAATAAGTCAAGGGTTTGGTTCAAGGGTCCGCAAGCCACGGCTCACGGCCCAGGCTGACTTGCTGCCTGTGTTTTCTAAATAACGTTGTCTTAGAACACAGCTACACCTATTGGTAAACATATCATCTGTGGCCACATTCAAGCCACTGAGACACAGTTTAATACTAGCTTCAAACACCTCACAGACCATGCAGCCTGAAATAGCCAGTATTTGGTGCTTTACTGAAAAGTGAGTGGACCCTGCATTAGCATATGCAACCGGAAGCCAGTTGGAAGAGTTTTTGCTAAGAATCAGTGCAATCCGATGAAATACTCACAACCTTGCCTGGCACACACCAGATCCTCAGATGTGTTTGTCGAATGAATGAGTGGATACTTAGATGGATAACGCTTCATTATCCACCACCGTCCAGTATTATCCCCTCTGTTAGCACAAATAATCGGGGGCTTTCTAGGACTGAGTGAGAGCCTCGCATCCATCCAGGCAGACTGCATTTTTCACAGCGCTAACAGCTCACGGATACTTAGAAAATTGGATGTTTTATGCAGCTTCAGATTGGAAATAGCAGTGTGGTTTTCACCACAGGGAACCTTCTTAATGTAAATCCAACCCAATTACACACATGCAGGCAGGCGTCGTATTTGCAGCAAGACTGAGTTTTGCCCAGCAGCCAATGAAGCACAGCTCAGGAGAGGGAGAGGAGGCAGCTGGGAGGGTGCGAGAGCCCCAGGAGGCACCCTGGCCCTGGGGGCCACTTCTCCTTCGCGTGAGTCATGTGCGGAGCCTTCTGATGGCTCACAGAGCCTGAAAGAAAAAGGATGAAGTCGCTTATGCAAATGCACAGCAGGATGCACTCTGCAATTGCAAAATCATGAATGGGGGAAATTGCTGGAAACCCAAAACGTTTCCCTCTGGTCCATAAGCAATGACCAAAGCCTCAGGGACTGGGCCATCTTTTCTTCTTTAATCAGTTACAACGAGGCTTGTGAGACGTGCAAGGAGAAAAGTGTAGAATGATGGACAAGAAAGATTGAGCACAAATCTGGTACACTAGGCATTTGCTCTGTGGTGATGGTCTTGTGCCAATTGGCCGTGCAGCTGCGCAGTGAGGCCATGACAGCTCCCTGTCTCCCAGGAGACAGAGCTGGTTCCATCTCACACTTCCCTTCACTCCTCCCCAAATGCAGACACAGCAGGGCCCTCGTCACCACGGCTGGCCAGCCATGGAAGGATCTCTGTAATCTTAGGAGCCCTGAGTTTATTTGTTAGGCCTCGTATAATAAACTACCACGCATGGGGTGCTGGAGAAGAACAACACAAGTTTATTTTCTCAAGGTTCTGGAAGGTAGAAGTTCAAGATCAAGGTGCAGGCAGGGCCATGCTTTCTGGGGAAAGACCTTTCCTCATTTTTTTCCTAGCTTCAGATGGAGCCAGTGATCCTCAGTGCTCCTTGGTTTGGAGGGACGACACACAGCCTTCTCTCTGGGGGACTCGGTATCCAAACCCTCCTTCTTATAAGGATTCTAGTCATTGGATTAGGGTTCATCCAACTCTAGCATGACTTTCTCCAAAAGCGGTAACATCTGCAAAGATGGTGTTTCCTGATAAGGCCCCATTCACAGGTGCTGGGGCCAGGATTCGAACATATCATTCCTGAAAACAGAGTTGTGTCCACTGTAGACCTACTAGCTGAGGTGCAAGGGAAGGGAGAGCCCATAGCTTGGACTTCACCTTATTCCCACCAGCTTGGGAGGCCATTTGGGGGAAGGAGTCTTGCTCCCTCTCATGGGAAGGCTCTGGGCAGTGTCCTCCTAATGAAGACCAGAAATCAGAAGGCTAGAGATCCAGGGCAACACTGCTACTAGGCACCCACAATACCCGGATCCCAGAGGATCTCTTTTCGGTTCTCTTTCCCAGCACCTCCCCAAGCACCTCCCTCTCTACCTCTTGGCTACTCTAAAACTCTGGCGTTTGGACTCTGCCGTCTGGTTTCTCTTCCCCTAACTTCTTGCCCTCACCTACCACAAAAGTTAATTCTCTTCTTTTATTTCTGTAGCTTCTGATGGGCTATGAAAGAGCTGAAATGATCCTCAAAATCTAAGCGCCAAACTGCTTCATTGACGTTAGAGTACTTTGCCAATAGTAATAACAGCACCTGCCTGATCCATATTCCTGGAGTGATGACATTTTTTCTACATTAGCAAAGGCCTCTTTATGCCCAAGGAACATCTATCTCATCAACCGTTTCTACTGCAGCAAGTAGAAAACTAGATCAAGGGTCATAGCATGGAAGCTGGGGGTTCCTCTGGCCCTCCAAACCTTTGGCACGCAGTTGTAGTCATTACCTGACCTCTGTAATACTGGAATCTCCCTGATAGGCCTATAACTTCATTTTAAACAGAAACCTTCACGCAAGGCTAAGGGATGAGAAAAGACAAAGCCATGGCATTAGCATGTCTCATACTATAATGTGCATGTGGATCACCTGGTCTGAGTCAGTGTGTCTGGGCCAGGGTCTGAAAGTCTGCATTGCTAACAAGGTACTAGGTGAGGCTAATGATGATCATGCCTGGCCCGCAATCTGGGAATTAAGAATCCACAGGAGTCACTCATTTTTATAATTGCCTATTCAGGAGCGTGTGTGTTCCAGCCAAGAGAAGAGCAATTATTGTGATCATTTCACTGAGAAAATATAGGCGATTAACCACGACAAGTACAAATGCACTCCTGGGCCCCCATGACACTCTAGAAAGCTGCCTTCATCTTGAGCAAAAAATAAGAGCTTATACGTGTTTATGTTTTCCTAAACTGCAATTCATATCTACAGAGTTTCTGCATATATCTCTACTGAATAACAGAGTTCCAGAAGACGTAAAAACTTTGTAATTTCACAACAGATCTGATTATGACAGGAAGTGGAAGGAAGGCTTTATGCCGGGGTTTGTGTACATGCACTTGATCCCACACACTACAAGCCAACAAGAAAGGAGAAGAAACAGAGCCCCCACTCCCCTGAAAAACAAAAGGTCATACCTAAAATTGGTTCTGAGCTCCAACAAGATTTCATGGAAACACTAGTCCTCATGATTCTGGGGACTGTTTCCCTTTTAGTTTTGCCTCCTTGATGCTAACTCCCAAGTCAACCTTGTGGAGACTCCGTGTGGCGCCATGCAGAGCTAAGTTTGCACCCTATCCCTTCGCAAGTCTCAGCTGGCTCGTACCGTTAGAATTAGGGTGGGGCCGGCTCCTTCACAGAGTTAATGGGAGACTCCCCCTAAAGGTGGAATGCATGGGTGCTGACAAAGGGGACGCTCAGAGTTCGTTTCTTTGCTTCCCCTATGGAGGCAGAAAGAAGAGCAAGGAAGAAGCTCTCTGGTGCTGGTCCCGGGTACCCAGAGAGCCACTGCCCACTCACTTCCTGCATGAACCAACTTCCTCCCCTCTGAACCCCGTTTACCGGCCTCCTCGCCTCTGACACCAGGCCAGGGAGCGGCCAGAGCCGAAACAAAGCAGTGACTAACTTCTGAATAAACTGTGGAGATGCCAGCGTGAGGACCTCCACCCCTTCCCTTAAGCCCCAGACGCTTTAGGAGAAGAGATGGAGGGGGAATGACCAACAGCACTGTGTCTCGTGCACCTGCAGTATCTGGAGGTAGCGATTCCTTCCAGACACACATGCGGCATAGGCACTTCCACAGACAGCTCTGGAGCATGGCGGCGCATCCCAGCTGGCACCCTTTCCTTGTCCCAACTCTGAGAATCTTACTCCTAACTCTTGACCAGTTCTACCCGGCTGAGTATCTAGGGCCAGCTCTTTACCCCTCTCTCTGCTTCAGTCTTCTCAACAGTAAACCTCACTGGTTATAGTAGGAGAGGGAAGTGATTGATGTACTGCACCAGTGGAAGACTTGGATTATAATAAACACCCGATACATAATAGCAGCTACTAGTATTTTTATTTTATTATAATCGGCAGTTCCCCCCACTGATAGAGCTTACCCCTTATCCCCCAATATCTTTTCAGTAGTCTGTATATATACAGCAGTGTTCCACACTATAGAATCCAGCAGTGTTCAACACTCTAGCTTTCAGTTATTCTTCTTTCTTCCAATAATGTAATCAGGACTTCAGGGTTTTCAAGTAATAAAGTGGCTAGAGGGAAATTTCCATGAGGTCTGAAATAGGTTCATTTTCAGTAGAACAACAAGCCAGTCTGATATTAAACGTGAAGTCAGATGGGAAGGTGGTATGTGCCAGGAACGTGGTGTTGAAGACCGAGGTACTCCTTGAGCTCAGTGACGCAAAGCAAATGCCAAGATTGACTGCTGATGTCTGACATGGGCACATGGGAGATGGGTAACAAAGCCAATACATTCTTTGTTTTGTTTCCACGGTGTAGCAGACAGAACACAGGCCTTGTAGGCAAAGGTTGAATTAAAATATTGATTCTACCCCTGAGTGGGTTATGTGGCCTTTGTCAAATCACCTAACATCCTGGGCCTTGGTCCCCTCTCTTTATAGGCCTGGCTGCTCTTATTATGTTATGAGCAGGAAGCACCAACCTAGTCTTAGACACAGAGAAAGGACTGATGACATCAGTACACACCCCTCTCTCTTTCCTGCTCCTTCTCTTTCTTTCTCCCTCCCTAGTTCTTTCTTTCTATTTTCTTAGCAATGACTGGTCTCCTCATTCATTCTGCCCTTGTTTTCCCTACTGACCAATCCTAAGGCAGTTTCCGCACGGATAACATATGAATGCTTCAGCCCTTCCTTCAGAGCCACTCACTCACCCCGGTTCTAAACTTCTAAGATCAGGGATTCCATCACATGGAGGCAGCACTTCTTCAACAATCTTGTACTCGGAAAAGGTCTTAATTCCTCAGTGTCTCTTCTAGCTATCCTAGAAGAAAGGTAAACCATTCAGTTGCTCTCATGGATGAAACTCCTTCCACACGCCAGCCTCTTTTGGTCATGGGGGATACAGAAATGAACAAAATCTTCTTGTCCTAGATAGACCTTTATGGATGATGACAAAATTCTTAGAAGAGATCCTTGATAAATAGGCGTTAACATTTATTCCAGCAAGGCAGGACCAGGACACTCTCAACTACAGAAGCTTAGCGTCTCTGATGGGCTTCTACTCTAAACACTCGATTCCTCTTGAAGCCCCTTCTTCCTGTTTCTGGGTCCATCCTGCCCTTCATCTCACTTCCTGGAACATGGTGAATGCTTCCAGCCCACAGTCTAGACATGTACCTCTCCTCTCTGGTCACCTTTCCCCACATGAGTCGCTTCACCTGGACACCAGAGTCTCTAACAGCCATATAACCCACCCGGTTAGCGCAGTGAATGTTGAAGAATAACCTCAGGAGAACATGTAGATCAGAACAACTTGGGAGGTATATTATAAATCCAATGTTGGGGCCCCTTGTTTGATTTACTGTCTCAAAGTGGGATGCAGAGAACAAAGGAGTCTACATTATAGAAGATGCCCATAAACTCTACAGCTTGAGAGAAAGAATAGCAGACTCTATTCCTGTTTGATGAAAGTAGTCAGTGACAGTGTATCCTTCCTTAGAGTTTACTGAGCACGTTCTACAGACCAGGCACGTGCAAGAGATTGTCACTTACACTGCTTTTTTTTTTTTTTTTTTTCCCCGCACTGGGCTGAGCAGCAGCAATAATCCTATATGGCTCCTTTTAAGGGACTGAGTCATTATATTGTGCACAACTCCCAGCAAGTCCCAACATTCTTTCACTTCCTTCTCTCAGAAACTGCATCAAACAATTGCATCCCATAAAGAAAATGAACTCTAGAAGCCATTATTTTTTCTCAATATTTAAAGCTGGCAAGGACAACAATAACTCTGGACCACACTTACCTCACTTCTCTAAGACTGATTTTTAAGGACGCATCTGATCTAGGCTAAGAGCAGAAAAGAAGAAAATTCATCAATAGTATTGTAGGATGGGCAGGCCTAAAAGAACATGGATATTGTTCTTTGAACTCATTTCAGCCTGTGGGTCTGTGTCTTTCACAAGTGAAATGGGTAATAGCAGGAAACTTTCTTACCAACCCTAGACCACATGTGACAGTTTGGGTCAGGTGAGCGATTTCTGGTATAGGGCTTTTACGTAGAAGCTACTTAACTTTAAAACAAACCTCTGCCACTGTTTCTCTGTGAAATTTTGCATGAGAAGGGTGAGATATGAATGATCTAAGATCTGCTCCAAAGGGTTTCAAGGGAATTCAGAGAGATAATACCTGCAACAGACCCAGCATACTCATGTTTGAACAGAAAGTATCGTGAACACAGTAGTTTCATGGCACTTTGTTGTAACATTTACAAGCAGCCACATTTCTGCCTAATCAGAGGATGTCTGTGTAGAGCCTGTTCGCTCATTTGTAAAATCTGATCAGTTCCTTCCACCTCTGTGCTTTTCCCTCAAAGCCCAGAATTAACTAGCAGAACATGGAAACGCTGGACAAAAGGCCCTCATCAAGCTGGCATCAGTAAGAACCAAGGGAAATCTCAGAGGAATAAGGACCATATTAAATGGGGCTTGAGAGCTAGAGATGGAATAAGTCTCACTAACTGGCTCCCTTTAGCCTGGGCTTCATAACAATTGCTGTACTGAGCTTCACAGTCACAAACAAAAGGGCCAGGAGTGAGCGTGTGGTTTGGGAGAGTTTCCATTGTTTCCAGTGGGGAGGGGAAGTATGGCTGAGCTGGAAGTGAATTGGAGAAACCTGGCAGGAAGGAAGGAAGAAAGATCTCCTGACATTTGCAAAGAAAGCGTACGCCCCTGTCTACAACCCTCTTTGTACAGACATACATGCGCACACACACGGGTCATAAGTGTGGCTCTCACCCATTATGCAGAGCTCTTGGCCATCTCATTTAGCTTTCCATCCAGCTCAAAGAGTAGTCAGTGCCTACACTGAAAGAAATTTAAGGATCCTCAGCCCCGTGCTTCAGAAGGATCCTCTCCGTTCTCTAATTTCACACAGGGGTGGTCTTCTCATACCTTGGGAAGGAGAAAGAAAGAGTCGTGATGGCTTCCTCTGAGAGTCAAGAACTCAGTCTCAGAGACTTAAGTGCTCTCTTTCACTTAACAGTCTCCTAAGCAGATCTAGAACGTGTATGTTCCTCCCTTCATTTTACTCAAAGCAACCTGACTCAGAGAGGTTGTACGACTCGTCCACGATCATACAAGAACCTGCAGAGCCATGATATGAATCCGTGATGCTCTCACTCCAATGATGATACATCTTCCCCAAGCTCAGTGGAGAGCTGTGAATATCGTACCAGTGGAAGGACTTACTGTTACCTCTTTCATCTATCTATATCTTAGAGGGAATGAAAAGGATTTTTGTTCTCCTTTCTAATATTGGACAACTTCCATCTAGTGGTAGTCTTAAATCAGTTCTATCCAATAATAATATTATGCCAACCCTGTGTGCCAGTCAAAATTTTCTGAAACAAAACAAAAGAGAAACAAATGAAAGATTTCAAAAATATATTTCAATTAAACCATGACACCCAACATATTGTCATTACGACATAGAACCGACACAGAAAATTATCAGTGAAATAATTATTAGGCACTAAGTTCAATGTTCAGTCTGTGCCTCTCACGATGTGTTTCAAATTGGGCAGCCACATTTCCAGTGCTCAGCAGGGGCCAACTCTGCCCATATAAGACACTAAGCCAGTCACTGTGGACCAAGAACACTGTAGTGCTGTCCCCGGAGCTCTGGCTTCACCTGCGGCCTACCTGGTAGTCACATTCTGAAGGAGGATTGGAGAGACCTTGGAGATCCCAGAATGTAGGGTCACCTATTTCCCGCTGAGGTCTCGACTCACCCCAGCGGTTTATGACCCTAGCCGAGTTCCTGCCCTCGGAGGATTTAGTTGGTCAATGTGTGCTGCTCCTGTGTCTCCCACTTCAGATATGGGAAGCCACCTGCTAGGGATCCGGCTCACAACAGTCAACTGACCCAGGTCTCCTAGAGGGCTGTGGACTGAGGTTCCTGCGCTAAAGCCAATGAACAAGAACTCCTCTTCCCACCCTTACTATGGATGGGCCCAGCTCTCCCCGCTGGGACTTCCTGCCAGACACCCCCTTTGAATTGCAAGTTTCCACGTAGTCCTGTCTCAAGCCTCCCTCTTTTGTGTATCCACAGCTGGACCTGGCGACCTGCCAGGCTAAGCCGGGTCTGGGACAACAATCCTGAGTTGCATCTGTCCGTTTACCAGAGAAGGGGCCCACCTAAGGCCTGCAGCAGCTGGACAGTATCTCCTAATCACTCACTGCAGAGTAGACCTGAGCCAAACCTTTGACATGGATTATCTCACTTGATCTATTCTCCATACAACAGCCTATTCGAGCATTTAGAAACATAAAGCCAGTCGTATATCCCCTGGCTTAAAACTCTTCAGTGAACTCACGCTGTGCTTAGAATAAAGTCCCAGGTTTGTAGCTGGCCTCTGCGTCCCCGTCTGTCCCGCTCTCTTCCCTCCCTCCTCTCTCCAACCATTCCCACCTTCTCTCACCGTCACTACCACTTGGCAAGGCTGCGCACGGGCCTGTGTTCCTTTGAGATGATGGCAGGAGTTTGTGAGCTGTCTCTGCTGCTGACTGGCTGTCCCCACCTCTTTGGTTGTCATCCAGGGTAAGAAAACTCTAAGCAGCCAATTATTATTCACTGTGATTTCACACACACACACACACACACGCACACACACACACACACACACACACACCCCCACCACCACCACCACCAGCATAGATGCACACCCTGAACTCTCTTCCAGTTTTTCAGCCTTTTCAGCATTGCTTTTATTAGACCTTGCCAGAAATTTCCAGTGCTCTCCCCAACTTGTGTAGCCTCCATGCGTGAGATCATAAATCACCTTACTGGCCAACAAGGTCCTAGTTCCTAATGCATTGATGCTCACAGTCACCTACACAGATAATACAGCCATTTCAGCAACCTCATGAGATACTTAACTGAACCCTAGCACACTGAGATGCCCACTTAATAGATGAGAAGATTGATACTCAGAAACATGAAGCAAAATTTTCCAAGTCACAGTGTCAAAAGCAATAGAATTCTGCTCCGAAAAATGCACTGATCCTTGAAAGAAAGGTTGGGTCTGGACTGGAGGAGCTCTGCTGGTCATGTGAGCCTGCAAACCTGAGCCCTGTGGTCCTGGAGAAGCCCTGAGCATCGAAGTCCACAGGCTCAGGGTTTGTGTCCCAGCCTTGCCAGGCCAGATATGAGAGAGCAGGTGCCCTCTTGTCTCCTGACACCTCTCTCGTGCCTGGTATAGTTCTTTCTTCTGAGTTCAGCACCCTCTGTTTCCTATCAAAGCTCCACAGATGCCAACAGGACCACTGCCAACTGCCAGCTCCCCCTTGCAGGACATTTCCAGTCTGGGGTTCACTCCTATCCCCTTTGGCCAGGGCCCCAGTTCAGAGCACAGCATCTTTCCACAAGCTACTCTCCAGCCCCTCCCTGGGGCCTCTTTGCTTTCAGCTTCACTGCTTCTAGCCCACCCTGGATGGAAGCTCCCAAGACCTTGGGGCCTCAGGCTCCTTCTCCTCCTCTACAGAGGCCACTGTTGAAGCCCTCGCTCTGCATTTCCTCTGTCACAGATAGCTCTGGGTCTCCATCCACCTGCTGATCACCTACACAATGTCACCTGGCAGCCAGTGGAAATAAAGAGATCACTGGGCTCTGATCCTGGACACTTGTTGCATATAGCTATTTTTGACTTACAGACACAATAATTTATAATAATTCCTGAACTTGAACAAATTAACATGTCCATCATCTCACATATACTTTGGCATCTGTGTGTGTGCATGCATATCCATACGTATGTGTGTGTGTGTGTGTGTGTGTGTGTATAAAAATTAAAATTTTTTTTTCTTGAGACACGGTCTTGCTTTGTAGTTCAGGCTGGCTCTGAGCTCACTATGTAGCCCAGGCAAGCCTCGAACTCAGCAATCCTCCTGTCTCTGCCTCCCAAGTGCTGGGATAATAGGCGTGAGCCACCACGCCCAGCATTGTGGTATGTGGTATTGATTGCTGGTGGGCGTGAGTCTCCACGCCCAGCATTGTATGTGGTTACCGGGGACTGAATTTAGGACCTTGTACTTGAACGGCAGGCACTGGAACCACTGAGCTAACCCTCCAGCCTAAAATCAAAATCTTAAAATCTCTCAGGAAAGTCCTCATATAAAATATAAGGTTATCAACTATAGAGTAGTTGTGCTGTGCATTGACTTTCTAGAAATTTATCCTGCACAACAAAAATTGTATCCTGTGAACTTTGCTTCTTCATTCCACAATCTTTAAATCCCTGTAGGCGCCTTTTTACTGTTTTCAAAGTTTTTGTTATTTTCTTTGTTAAGATTCCACATGTGAGAGACACCTTGTGGTATTTATATGTCTTATTTCACTTAATATAATACTCTCTAGACTCCTCAGTGTTGTCATAAGTGACAGGATCATCCTCCTTTGGGATGAATACTATTCTATTGTCTATAATATATATCAAATCTATTCATCTGTTGACCCATAATTATGTTGTTTCTACATCTTGGTTGTTATGAATAAAGTTGCAAAGGACATGGGTGTGTGGATATCTTTATGAGTTGGTGACTTAATTTTCATTGGGTATAAGCCCAGAGTAGAGATTCTGAGTCATACAGTCGCTCTATTTTTATTGTCTTCAGAAGTCTCCATACTGTTTTCCATGGCGGCTGCACCAACATATGCTCCCATCAACAGTGTATAAGTATTTCTCTTCGCACACTTGCCAATGCTTGTTTCTTTTTATCTTTTTGATAATAGGTAACATAAGATTTGTAAGGTGGCATTTCATTGCAGTTTCCATTCGTACTCCCCTGATGGTTCAGGATGTTACCTTTTTGACAAATTATCCAGGCAGCTCACATGTCCACAGAGTTGGAGAGCCACTAACCCATGGGTTCTTGCCATGTGATACAGTATGATCCACTTCGAGGGCGAAGGCCAACCTTTACAAACCTCACATGCCTTCAAATGCCAGGAGCTCTTGTCCCTCTTCTTGGGAAGGCCCGTCTTTTCTCCTGGGGGTCAACTTCCCTATCATCTCCTCTAGGAAGCCAGCCCTGACTCCTACGCTGAACTGTTCTGCTCTGTGCACTCAGCTCTGATTTGCTTATCATTGCAATGTAATGTAATCCAACTTCCTTGCTAGGCCTGGAGATCCAGACCTATGGAGGCAGGTTCATCTACTTCAAAATAGAAGAGTAGGAAGAAAAGCAAGTAATACCCTGCAAAGAAGGTGACCTTTTGGGTCACTCCTTCTAATGTGCTTATGTTCACTAATAGCTTCAATTCTTCCTTCTAACCCATGAGGTCAATGTTATCATTCAGATTTTATAGGTGACACTACTGACACTTGCATAAGCATAATGCAGAGACTTGCTTCTGATAAATGGCAAAGCTGGAGCTCAATACCAGGTCTCCTGACTGCAGAAAGCCTGTGAAGACATCACTGAGAGCTGGACAACATAGTGGTAAAAGAACTGATGAAAAACTAGACTCTGATTCTTGTAATGGACATATTCTGCATGAGGTCCCCTCTGGGCTTGTGATAACACAGAAATGAGCAATCCATCCAGGGTGGCCCTGGTCTGCACCACAGGTTCACCACAGGTTGAGGATCCATTCTCCTCTCCAACTTCCATACTTGGTTTACACTCCCAAAGAAGTGCAGTCAGGAGTGACCCTGCGCCAGGCATCCAGCAGAAACCTGTGAGCAGTCTGCCATTCTCACAAGGGAGGAAGGTTAGCCACAGAGGCAGGGAGCAGGAGGTGGGGGGAGGGGGAATTAATTAGATGTCAGGTTTCCATTGTTGAGTTACTAATCTAATCAGTGACAACTTACCCTTGTAGATGTATGGTTTGGCCTTCCAAAAATTAGAATATCCTCTTTTCCAAAGGACTGTTGGAATGGAGATAATTACTCCAATACAATCTGTGCTTATTCTCAGAGTTGTTTTTTTTTTTTT
>PVIC010028464.1:0-23189 GCA_004025085.1 Thryonomys swinderianus
CCACATCTTCTTTATCCAGTCTCCAGTGGGCATTTGGGTTATTTCCAAGACTGAGCTATCATGAACTGAGCTGCTATGAACATGGGAGTACATCTGTCTTTCCAATGTGCTCTTTTAAATTTCTTTGGGTATATTCCTAGGAGGGGGATAGCAGGGTCGAATGGGACCCCTAGCTCTAGTGTGACTGGCTTTTTCACTAACACAACACCCTCCGCCTTAATCTACAGTGCCTCAAATGCTGGCATTTCATTCTTTTTTATGGCTGAAGAGCATTTTCGTTGTAGATGTATTGTACCTCTTCACTCCAAGTCCTGGGTACTGTGGCCCAGTGAATGTGGGTGGACAAGAGGCAGTTAGGTGCACACCTTGTGCCACCTGTGTCACCCACTGTCCTTGATCTCAATCCAAAACTAGAAAGCTCTTACAGACAAATCGAGTCTTTGAAGTCAGCTGGAATTTCTCTTCTAAATTCTCTTTTTTTTTTTTTTTTTTGAGACAGGGTCTCGCTTGGTAGTTCAGGCTGGCTCTGAGCTCACTACGTAGTCCAGGCAAGCCTCGAACTCAGCAATCCTCCTGCCTCTGCCTCCCGAGTGCTGGGATTACAGGCGTGAGCCACCACATCCGGCCTAAATTCTCTTTTGATACAAATTCTCCCCATAACTTTGGTGTGTGTGACCCAAAGCTGGACTCTCAGTTTCATGTGAGCTCCTGTCCTCTCCCCTGGCATGGCCCCTCAGGGTCAGAGTCAGAATGGGTCGGGCTTGACTCCTGAATGCCGCTGATGTGCGGGTCAGGCTTGCCCTGGCCGCACAGAGCTCTCCCACGGCAGAGCTGAGCCTGTTCCTGCTCCCTCACCCTGCTGGGCTTTCATGGCTCTGGAGCGCATGTGGGACCACAGCGGGCAGGGCTGTGATGGGGTGTGGAGGCTGAGATCTTCCGCAGAGCCCTGTCCCGTCCTTGGCTCCATTCCCACGCACTATCTGCTCCAGCACTGACAAGAGCTCCTCGTGGCGCCGGCCAGACAAGCCATCCCCATTTGACAGCTGGGTAAGGGTCCCTCTGTGACTTGCGTGAGAGCTCACCGTCGCTGAGTCTGGGAGTGAGACTGAGCACGGCTCTTCTGCATTCAGACTGTGGCCTCAGAGAATGAGCTTTTCAAGAGGGAGGACCTTCCTAAATTGCTACTGTGCCCAGGCTGGACTTGAACCTGGAATATTCCTGCCTCAGTTTCCCAAGGTGCTGGGATCATAGGTGTGTACCACCATGCTACACCAGGCAAGAGGCAGCTTCTTGAGAAAGGATGCCCACGGCAGAGAAGAAGGTGGTCCCTACGAGCGTGGTCGCTCCCAAGAGGGCAGAGTCTGTGTTTCTTTTATGACCGTCTTCTCTGGGGGAAAGATGCATCCACAGTCCCAGCTTGGATGAGAGGATTTATGTGTTGCATTTAAACATAAGGGGAAAGACAAAGCCCATCTTTGAGGCAACTAGGATAATGGATTCAGCAAAGGATCATTTTTAAGAGACTTTTCCCTGCTCTCTCCTGGATCTTTCCACTGTTTTACCTATATTTAAATCAAAGCCCCATAGGTATCCTCTTCTTTTTAGTGAAATGCAGACCCAGGAAGGAGGCAAAGACCTCTGGGGCTAAGGGGCCAGGCCTGCTGCTGGTGAGTGACAGGTTTCCTTCCACATGGCCTCTGGGACAGAAATAAGATTTGGCTCCAGCCAGCCCTGACCTCGGGATGACCACGGGCAGAGAATGTGGGACCTGAGCCCACAGGTCCCAAGTGACCTGCAGAGTCAAACACAGGCTGGCAGACAGGTGGCTCAGAGGAAGGCTCTGGTCCCGTCTCTGAACCACCCTGTGTTATCGCTGGCTTGAATTTTGGATTTCATCCACGCCAGCTACCCGGTTCCAGCCCTGGGAAATCAGGGAGCATCTCGAGGGGTTGAACCAAGCTGAGTGTAGCCCTGTGGTGACTCCCACTTCTCCAGTCAAGCTTTCAGATCTATGTGAGTATTGCACTGCATAAAACAACAATCAGAATGTCTCATAAGTATACCCTCATCTAATATATAGCTGTGTAACACGTACTAATATTTAACCTAGTTCAACATTTAATATAGACTAAAGATAGCAGGTACAAATGGGATGCTTTGACATGGCCATGGTCTGAATTGTGTCTGGGGGGAGCCATTCTGAGGGCTCAGCGGCCCCGTGATGTTGTGATGCTTGAAGCAAGACTACATCAGCGTAAGATTATGGTGAACTTGGATTATTTCCGCCCTTGGAGACCTCTGATACTCTGTATGAATGAACCCGATCAATAATGGCAAAGCTTGGAGTCATTTGCCTTTGCTGTCCAGAGCCGCACTGATCAGGCCCAAAGCTCAGCTTCTTCTCTCAGTCTTATTTCTATCATGTATTAATTAATTCTCCTGTGCTGTTGGCTCGCAGGAGGCTAGGACTACTGCAAAGGTTCTAGCTGCATTCCATCTCCCTGTTCTCTACAGTGACCTGCCTAGGCTCGTGAGTCTGTCAGTGGGAAGCCCTAGCACCTCAGAGGGCAACTGTACTTGGAGACTGGGCATTTAAGGATGTGATTACGTTAAAATAAGGTTGTTTAGGGGCCGGAGGGTTAGCTCAGTGGTTCCGGCGCCTGCCTAGCAAGCACAAGGTCCTGAGTTCAATCCCTGGTAACCACATACAATGCTGGGCGTGGAGACTCATGCTCACCAGCAATCAACACCACATACCACAGTGCCAGGCGTGGTGGCTCACACCTGTCATCCTAGCACTTGGGAGGCAGAGACAGGAGGATTGCTGAGTTCGAGGCTTGCCTGGGCTACATAGTGAGCTCAGAACCAGCCTGAACTACAAAGCGAGACCCTGTCTCAAAAAAAAAGGTTGTTTAGATGTCCATAAGAGGACATCTGGACACATAGAGAGGCACCAGGGAAGACCCTGTGAAGACACGTAAGAAAGCAGCCCTCTGAAGACTGAGACGGAGGCCTCAGGAGAAAAAAATCCCGACACACCTTGGCCTTGGACTCTAGACCTCTGGAACTGTCCCCGTTAAGCCACCCAGCCCAGGTGCTTTGTTATGTCATCCCAGCTGAGCAGTATGGTCATAAATGGAGGTGTCCTGCCTGACTGCCTGCTGGTCCTCCTACTTTGGATTCCTTAGACTTTTTAGGGAGGACCGTGGCTGGCCACCACCAGCTCACCCTGGACGCTGGCTCTGGCTTTTGCTGTGGGCACCACCAAAACTGCCAGTTCTCACCACCAACAACTCCTGAGCAGTGAGCCAGGGTGGCACACTTGGGGGGCTGAACCTGGGTCAGTGCTAGAGCCCTAATGTCAAGGGAGACCGAAGACTGGAAGCCCTTATGAGATGAGCCTCTACCATACGGAGGGCTCTGTACTCCACCTCTCCCAAGAACCATCTGTGTGATGGGAGTGTCCCAAGGTGCAGGAAAAGTTCAGTTGTGCAGCAGTTAAAATAATTACAGATGCCCTCTGCTGGTGTGTGTGTGTGTGTGTGTGTGTGTGTGTGTGTGTGCATGGATGCACACGCATGAGTATGTGCGCATGCTTGCAGGAAAACCTAGCGCAGGAGGCGGAGCCAGGAGAATCGACACAAGTTGGAGGCCAGCCGGGATACACAGTGAATTCCAAGCCATTCTGAGGTAACCAGTAAGACCCTGTCTCCAAACAAACTGGCATACTAAGGCTTATCTCACAGGTAGGATCATTATTATTATTACTAATAGGTAGGGTTATTATTAGAACTAGTATCATAGCCATATGGGACACCTCAGTCATGAACTCTTGGCCTAACTACAAGACTGGGTCAGACGGACCTTCTGATTTTCACCTGTCTTTTCTGCATAAGTAGTCAAATCAGCTTTTGATCTGTGTCCTGATAGATTCCTCACGGTGCAGGTGCTTTTAAAAGGATTAACCTAAGACCCAAGTACAAGACTTGAGTTGTTTTATCCACCAGTGAGCTGATCCTTTTTTTTTTTTTAATAAAAGCTGTGTCCATGGGTTATACACAAAGCACTTTACAGCTCTAAGCTTCAGTAACATACATAGAAAGCAACTAGAAGACTAGGATAAAATGAAATAGTTGTGACTCCCATTGAACTGGAAGGAGGAGGAGTCTGGAAGTGGGCTGGTTGAGGTAGGTAGCGTCAAGGCTGGCTGTATTAGCGTGTTCACTAGAGTTTCTCGATATGAAACCATCCCTGAGTGGGTTCTGGAATGAGTGCAGTGTGGACCTTGGCCAATGCACACAGTGCTCTTCCAAATAGATTTTTTTTGACCTTGGTAATTCTATCCCTAATATAAAAAGACGCTGAGGTTTGTAGTGATTCTGGGGCCATCCAGCTCTAGAAACTATCAAAGAAGGATTGGATTCAGTAGACTTACGTGAAATATGTTGTTTTGTGTTCTAATTCTTGGAAACGTAGGCATGAATGGTGTAAACAATGATTGCCTCTTAACCACAATGTTTACAGGTGGAACACCCTGTTCTTCTGCCCACTCAAAAGCTACCTGATTCGGAGCATTAAGTAGGCCCATAAAATTGCCATGGTGAACTCTGCTTTTCCCACTTCTTTCCCTTTTCTTTATTAGAGTATAGGGTAGCAATACATACATGGCAAATTTCTAGATTGTATCATATTGGGAAGAATTTAGTTCCAGGCCAGTTTTGTTCCATCAAAATTTCTGATAAGAGACAGAAAAGTGTGATACACAGAGTTTAGGGAAGATGCTTTTCCTTCTGGCTCCTGCCAGGGTCTTAGATCATCACTAATGACATGGATTATCAGATTATATTTGCCTTTGGGGGAAATTCCTGAAATTATTAAGTTCCCCAGTCATGGGCTTTTTTTTTTTTTTGTGGCCTCTTCTGTCATGTTTGAATCAGTTACACAGGGGCAGAGGGGCAGGAAGAGGGGACGTGATGCAGGACGGCCCTTTGGGAAGTGGAGACAGATGAACAGAGAGGTAAGTTTCAAGCAATAGTCTTGAAAGTTGTGTAATGAATGAACGTGTCCTGAGTAGCTAAAATGTTCCAGGTAAGTTTGTAGGCATTGGGTGTGTAACAGGAAACAACAGAAACAAGGCTTCTGTCATGGTCCATGTGGAGTTTTGAGATTATAGGACAAAAATATGAAAGCTGGGGAAGAAGGAAAGGTTGGAAAGAATGAGTATCGAGAATTCATTGAGAATGGCTTCACTGATACATTCATTCATCAGCACTATCTACCATGGGTGGTTTTGTGCAAGACGCTAGGAACCTAGGGGTGACTGAGCCCAGTCTCTTGCACAGAGTACCTCAAAGTCTGTACACAGGTGTTCTAGACTGTGTGTCTGAGCTCTGAAAAAGGCATCTCAGAGGAAGAAGGGGCAAATTCTGCTAGAGCAGGTGTGATGGCCTTTCTCAAGGCAGGCAAAAGGGAGGGGAGGAGGATTCTGGGAGGAGGACCTCTGTGGTGGGAGGAAAGCAAGCAGAAGCCTGTAGAGGCCGTAAGGCCTGGACGTGGGAGGGCTGGAAATTAATTTCCCCAGGAACTGCGATTTTATTTTAATCACTGAGACATGAAGAAAGCCGCCGCATCCAGGTTCAGAGAGTCACTCAGGGAGAATTACACTGGAAGTCAGTGACTTCTGTGTGCTGGTTCAGGATCATGTTCTTAAACAGAAAATGCCCATTAGCCAACCAATTAAGGCTTTTTGTAGGCAGAACCATAATTTGTTGGGTTTCAGAAGACTTAGGCTGCATTCTTCTGCTCACTAAATGTACCGATTGAGTTAGGGTTTGCTAAGAAATTCAAAAATCTGCACTTCACTCATGAAAGTGAAATAAAAATATGTTTTGGAAAACTAACAGTAAGGCAGCGATGATTACAATCATCAGAAGTCTTTTGTCCACAAACCATTCTGGATGACAGTGAGAGATTAAACATTGTAATCAGCAGGGAAATTATTAATAGCTGCTGCTTTTTTTCATAGTTATTTGCTGTCAGTCTCTGGGGAAGAGGCAGAAGCCCAGAGGCTTTGAAGAGTGCCAGCAGGGTTTCTTCCTTTTTCATTTTCTCTTCCTCAACCCTTGTTTCCAAAGTGAATCCCGGTGGACCAAAGGAGCAAGGAGACCCAGGAGACAGGTGAGGAAGCAAAACCAGGAGGTGAAATCCCTTATCTATTTCTTCGTATGTTTTCACTTTCCTTTTAATCTTTCATACACAGGGATGGGGTGAATTTGGAGCTCCCAAACACATCCTGTGCCTCATTTCAGAGCTCTAGTCTTGGACTTGGCAGACATCAGAATCTCTTAAAGAAAAGGTTGAAAGAGTTGCATATTGCCAGGCCCAATCCCCTTCCTGGGCATTCTGTTTACCTAGATGTGGGCTAGAAATATAAATCACATCTTGCAAAGTTCTACAGGTGACCCGGGTGCATTAGCTGGCATGACACACTGACTTAGACTTCACTTGTGTTCTTTGGGTTCCCATTTTAGCTGTAAAAAACCCCGCTCTGGACTTAACGTGACTCTGGATAAACTGTCTTGACTAGGTTGTTTTCCCAAATACAAGGCAGGGCTGGGATATTTGTCTGGTGTGGGGAGCTTGAACTCAGGAGAAGCCTCTAAAGGAATATTCTGGAAGGAGCTTGGGTGTTTTTTGGGCAAGGCAAAGCGGGCACGGTAGAGAGGATCTAGGTGGTAGGAGAAGCTTTCAGAAGAGGGAGGGCTCCAAAGATACCCTCAGAGGCAGGCCCTTGGGCCTTGAGAAACACTTATCTCAGCCTTGTTCCTTTTTTGTGGTGGGTGGGGCACCCCAGCCCACTGAGGAAATACCTGGAAAGAAAAGTAACCTCAGTCACGTGAGACTGGTACTTTTCTGCACCATATGTTGGCTGGTGTTTCTACAACTGCTGGCATGTACGGCAGTGTGACCTCGTTGAACACTGGGCCTCTCGGAGGAAACTAAGTGTTGGCTGTGCCCTGTAAAGTGGCATTATGACTCTACAGAGGTCACCACAGATACATTTTTTTCTCTCTCTGAGTCATTTGTTGCCTTTCATTTTCTTCGGTCTGAGTTTGTTCCTCTTCAGCAATTACTAAAGAAGTTTAAGCCTGCTGCCTACCCTCCCAGCCTTCTTATAGTCCTCACAAGCTTGTCAGTATTACGGAGGAAGACTCTTCCTCCAATCTGATCTTAAAAATCCATACAGTTTTGGCCCAAGGAGTCTGCCTCTTCAAAGCTAATGGCTATCCCCGTCCCAGTGTCTGTTTCTTCCTCCATGAGAGTGAAGCATGTGTTTCCTCTCCTGGTTCCTCTTTGTTTCTCTGCCCCTGCCCCTATGGGCACAGGGCTAGGCAGGACATCCTCCTATTGGGGATCAGTGTCTTAGTACTGACAAGCAGAAGATTCTGGTCAAATTCTGATCTCCCTTGTAAGTCCTACATTATTTTAAAGTTAGTGCTACTAACTGGCTTCTGTTCAACCTCATAAATGTCCTCTCTTTCTGGGGTCAGTCTAACACATAGGCAGTTCTGGACCTGCTCTGTGTTAGATCCTGATGGAGACAGAGCTGAATGGGATTCCTCTCATTTCAAGAAGGGATGACTTCATCAAGTCAGACTTTTCTTTCTTTCTTGTGACACAATATGAGAAAAAGTATTCTGGCATCCCAGGCTCCTTCTGTCTTCCTGCTTTGCTATTTCCAGGGTGTTGCTCTCTTTTACAGGACTCAAGATGCTGACAACTGTTTCTATATCCAGCAGTAGGAGGTCTGTAAGGGCCTAATTCAGAAGTAGCTGTGACGGGTCAAAGATTTAGCTCAGTGGTTCCAGCACCTGCCTAGCAAGCGCAAGGTCCCTGGTTTGATTCCCGATAACCACACATACAACAATACTGGGAGTGGTGACTCAAACTCACCAGCAATCAGTACCACATACCACAGTGCCAGCCACGGTGGCTCAAGCCTGTAATCCCAGCACTTGGGAGGCAGAGATAGGAGGGTTGCTGAGTTCGAGGCTTGCCTGGGCTCCATAGTGAGCCCAGAGCCAGCCTGAACAGCAAAGTGAGACCCTGTCTCAAAATACATACATACATACATACACACACACATACACATACATACCTAAATTAAAAAAAAGAAGTAGCTGTGTCACCTCCACTCTCATCCTATTGGCTAACTCTTAGTCATGTGATCATGCCTATATCAAGTAAGGATAGGAAATGTGATCTTCATCTGCACATCTGGAAATTCAACAAAACCTTTACTATTAGTGGTTTAAAAGGTGTTTCATGCATGTGAGAGAAGACTGCTCCCCTAATTTTTGGACTCTTATAGATCAAGCTTATCACTTCTGTTTTTTTTGTCTGTCTTACTTGCAATAATTGAAATGTATTAATAATGAAAAATCTCCTTTTGTGATAGATTTGTCACTTTCTCCCACATATTTCTATCAATTTTTGTTTCGTATATTTTGAAGCTTTTAAGATACACTCATGTTTAGAATTACCGTGTCTTCATAGAAACAAACTTTTTTGTCTGTATTGAAAAATTCTATCTTCATTATGTTTTTTTCTCTTAAAGTATATTTTAATCTGGTATCAACAAATGTCTGTTCTGTTTTCATTTCTTTATTTCCAAACTTTTAACATTTTAGGTGTCAGTTGACAAATTTAGAGTATTTATATTTATTTGAATGTATTCCAACTTGTTTCTACCTTTTAAATTTTAATGGTGATTAAAATTTGTTTCTATAATTTCAAAATTTTTACATCTATATCTTTTTTTTTTTTGTTTTTTGAGACAGGGTCTTCCTTTGTAGTTCAGGCTGGCCTCGAACTCACAGCAATCCTCCTGCCTCTGCCTCCCAAGTGCTGAGGTTACAGGCGTGAGCCACTGTGCCCAGCATTGTGGTATGTGGTACTGGTGATTGAACTCAGGACCTTGTGCTTGCCAGGCAGGCGCTGGAATCACTGAGCTAAATCCCCAGCTCAATGTATACCATTTTTAGCAAAATGACTTTTATGTCTTAATGTTCTGGGAGCTTACTCCACCTCCCATATTAATATCCACAAAAATAAATTTTTAAAATATGTAATCTCCATTAATTCACATATGTTTTGCAGCTTCTTTTGGATTTATTTTTCTTGAGTATCACTTGCATAAAATATACGTTTTAACATGGATTTGAGCTTGGCAAACTTTCCATGAGAATATTTTTTTCATTACACTCTTACATCGGAATGACAATTTTGCCAGAAATTCAATTCTAGTTTCAAAGAGAAAGCTTCCTTTAGAGCTTTGAAACTCATATTCTATTATCATTATTAAATTTTGCATTCAGTATCATGGTTAAAGAGTGTGAGCTCCATTTGATTCTTCTTCCTTCTCCACTTCCTCCTTTTCTTTCTCTTTCTCTTCATTTTCATCCTCCTCATTCTCCTTCTCCTTTTTGACTGGTAATATGCTCTTCCTATGAAGAGCAAATTTTTCTCTTTAAGTTTGGAATTCCTTAACTAACTTCTAAGGTGTATAGGTGTGGACTTTTTCTTCTTTCTCCTTTTGTTAATCCATGTAACAATTTAACTTGAAGCTAAATGTCTTTAACTGTGGGAAATTTATTTCCTTGAATTCTTCACATATTTCCACTTCTCCATTTGACCCCCCCCTTCTGTGAATCTTATACTGAAACTTCTACTTCCATTCTCCAAGTCTCTTAACTTTTCTTTTGTACTTCCTATGTTGGATGCTTTTCCTGCTTGCTTCCCTATTTTCCATTCATGACTTCATTCTTCAGCTATTCCCATTTAACCACCGTGCCCATTTATTGTGTCTCTGTTTCCATTACTTAACTTATACCTTCTATTTCCTCTATTCTTGTTTCATATTCTATGTTCAGATGAAAGAAAGGAGAGAAAAGCTAAACCTGGGACAAGAATCTCAAGCAGGACCCCTCCACGCGGTATCTTGCACCGAGTAACTCCTGGGGCAAGAGCTATCATCCTATTAGGATCTTATTAGGAAGGAAGCACAGAAAGAGACCCATGCAGTGTATTTCTTTCCACCTTGGGGCAGGGGAGGGAATGGAGAGGTTACTCAGCCTTGTCTTGTTTTTGTTTGTTTTGTTTTTTTCAATGTTTCACTAGAGCAGAGCTCCGGGCTGCCCTGATTTTACTCACACCAGCAGCGTAAGTAATCACTGCTCTTTTCTCAAGGGGAGGGGCACTGCTCATCCCAAGGTAACAATGAGGGAGGAAAGTGGAAGCTGTTCTTCCTACTCTGCCTCCTATCTTAGCACCTAAAGCAACCCCAGAGGCAACCATGACCACACATATGTAGAAGCTATTTTTTCAGGGTTCTGGTAGTGTCATTTTTTTCCTTTAGTTCCTCCATTTTAGGTTTCCTGCCTTAATAGGGTTGACTTCGAGTTCGAGGCTTGCCTGGACTACATAGTGAGCTCAGAGCCAGCCTGAACTACAAAGTGAGACCCTGTCTCAAAAAGGAAAAAAAAAAAAATAGGGTTGACTTTGACAGTGGTTTGTGTGAAATCTCCATCTTGGCAGGAATTCAACCCTCAAGCAGGGCACTGGAAAATCCTTTTATGTTGTGGGTTCTCCAGAGAAACAGAGCCTGTGAGATCCATGTATGCTCTAAAGAGATTTATGTAAGGAACTGGCTCACACAATTATGGGAGCTGGCAAATCTCAGGTTTGCACAGGGGCTGGTAGCACAGAGGCCCAGGAAAAACCGTGCTTTAGTTTGAATTTGAAGGCTGTCTGCTCTAGATCAGGAAGAGCCAGAGATGCAGATGAGGGAAAGCAGTCTTTCTTGCTCAGGGGACATTACTATTCTCGTTTTATTTGGGTCTTCAACCCTGTGGGTCCAAGCAGGGCCCACATTATGAAAAGTAGTCTGCTAGTCAAAGTCCATGGATCTAAATGTTAATTCCATCCAACACTATTATGGCTAGATGTTCCCCGTAGTCTCACGCAGTCATAGGTGGAGCTTTTTCAGAGTTGGCTGGATCTGTGGTGCTGGTATCAAGGCTGTGGGATTACTAAATCAGTCCATTGATTAGTTTGGTCCAGCTCTCCATACGACAAAGAGTGTCCTACTCTGAGTGTGATGCCACCTGCCCTAAGAGGGACAGAAAGAGGGTCCCTGCTTGATGCTTCCTGCCATCTGCCTTCCCTGCTTTGCCACAGATGGTAAATCTTTACAAATATCAGCCTGATCACTTGTTAGAAATGCAGAATCTCAGGCCACTCTAGAATCTACTTTTCCAAAGGAGATCCTGCATTTTAATATGATATAAATATTTTCAGTTCATTTAGTGAGAGTACCACATCTGTAAAACAAGAATTTTTGGATTACATAAGAAAAATCTTAATCCCTGCATAGTTAGGGACCTTGAAATCAAAACAATAATATAAACACTGCCCGGGCTCATCCTGAACCAGTGAAAGCTGAGTCCAGCCATCCGTGGAGAGTTTTGTTTTGTTTTAAACTACACTGGTGCCAAGCATGGTTTACATCTGTAATTCCAGCACTTGGAAGGCTGAGGCTGGAGCATGATGAGCTCAAATCCAGTGGACGACTCACTGATTTAGTGAGATTCCGTCACGAAACGAAGAGTAAAAATTGCCTGGAGATGTAGCTCAGTGCAAAGATCCTGGATCCAGTTCATAGTACCAGAAAAACGAATGAGCAACAGCAAAAGAACCTAAAACCTATGGTGGTGGCTCCGTTATCCGCTGAAGGTGAGACGGTCAAGAGGAGAGCAGTGCTCCTCTTTAGCTAACGGGGACGCACGTCAGCCGCAGGTCCCCCGAAAGCTCGGCTCTGGCTGGGGAGACGGGGGCAGGCTGGAGAATGTGCTTCCAACACGCTTCTGCTGATGCTGCTGCCGCTGCCCTGCGTCCCCCATGGACCACAGAGGATGGGTGGGTCCTTTGTGGTTCTGAGCTGCTCTAATCCCTGCAAAGTAGGAAGACATCACAGTTTGCCAAGGCAGGCTCCACCCGGGGTTATATCCATCAGTTACTCACGGGGAGCCTGGTCTTTGTAGGCATCAACTTCTTATCAGTGTGACAAAATGCCTAACACAGGGCGCTTAGGAAAAAAACAGAAGTTTATGTAGCTCACAGTTCTGGAGGTTCAAGGGCAGGGCGCCTGCGTCCGCCCGGCTATGGCAGATGGCGCAGGGCCATGGAGGGAGCGTGTTTCAGAACGAGCTGTGGCATCTCAAGCTAGGAAGCAGAGGAGTGGGGGTGGGGCAGGTTTGCTCCTTTTATAACAACCCTTTCTGGAGAACTTCCGAGGGGTCAGATGAGGGCCACCTTCGTTGCCTTTGAGGGCATGTCCCCAGGGACCTATGGGCCACACATAAAGGCTCTTAAAGTCCTCTGAAAGGTACTGTCCCCTCCCAGTAGTGCCACCCTAGGATCTGTGCACCCGTCACCTGGTCTCTTGGGGGTAGTAGCTTCTCTGTGGCTTCCAGAACCTCCTGAACTCTTCAAGTCAAAGAAAGCAGATGTGCTCCTTCACCACTCCCCACGCGAAAACTAATGTAATGCTCCTATTGAAAACAAGCCTCTAGAACGTGTGGCCAGAGTAAAAGGTCCTAGAAGACATTAAATGTCTTCACTGGGAAGGGGGAGATTGAGACCAGGTGGTGTCATTGGAGTGGCCTTTTACAGTGGCTGGGAAATCCAAGTCACTCGACGGTCCTATGGGAAGCCTGGCTCGGCCCCACACAGCTCCACTGAATTCTTTTGCCTCCTGGGCAGCGGTGACTCTTTCTCAACTGGAAGCTGTATCATGAGGCCTTTAGTTTAAAGCTTAGATAGGAAACTTCATCCAGTCTGAGTTCTAAGTACTTGACACCCAGGCTTCTCTCACTTGGGACTGGGATCTCCCTGAGGGCAGCTGCTACGACTTCCTGCTGTCTCATCTGATCCTTGATCTCCGGGAACAGCCAGGGAAACTTTGACAACCCACACGAGCTCGTTTCATGCTGCATGGGATGTGTGAAGTAAAACCCACACTCCTGACCACAGCCTGCATGGACCCGCAGCCCCCACATCCTCACTATTCCCTCTCCTTGTTCCCAAGCGCTAAGCCTGAGCCTACTTTGGGGCTTGGCAGTGCTATAGCTTCTGTCCCCAGGCTCCTCCCTAGACCTTCAAGTAGTCAGTGCTTCTTGTTACCCGGCCTACGGCCCTGATAACACTTATTTCAATAGGAAGACGCCCCTCTGAAGGGTTTTTCTCACCCCATTGAGTCTCTGCAACACATATCTTGTTTTAATGTCTTATTTAAATTGCCCACCGGTTTGCTTTGGGCTGCATGTGAGCTCATAAAAAGTTCAGAATAAGCTTTTGCTCAACCTCCCTGGTCTAAGTTCCTCCCTGATGCCCAGTGGCCAGTTGGCTGGAGGCAGCAGCCAAGGGCACAGGGCAGAAGGTGCTGGCCCTGGATAGCTGCCCTGCTCCTCACACCCTCACATCTCCAGGAAGACAGCAGCATCTGGCCCAGATTTCCACCGAACCCTGGCAGAGAAACTCAGTCATGGGATGCCAGGCCTGACACAGATAGCCAGAGTCCATCGGTGGAGGAGACCGATGCTGACAGGGAGTAGAAGTGAGCCCGCAGCCAGCAGGAGGCTGTTCCAGGGGGTGGCTGGGAATGGGGTTTTGTCTTTACTAAGGTTTCAAGCCACCCACTGACCTCGCGAGTCGAGGATCTTGCTGCTGTGTCAGGTGTGCCTGATTCCACAGCACACAGCAGCAAGGACGGGGAGCAACATGACGTTTTCTTTATACTAATATTGTAGCTTCAACAGCCTCACAGAACGGTCCAAAGATTCCTCCAGGTGAAGCAGAAGTTAGAGTCCAAATTAACTTCACCACCATGCCTGGCACTGTGGTGGGTGGTACTGATTGCTGGTGGGCATGAGCCACCACACCCAGTATTGTTATATGCGGTTACCAGGGATCGAACCAGGGATCTTGCACTTGCTAGGCAGGCTTCAGAACCACTGAGCCAACTTTCAAAGTTAATCTGCTATTTTCACCTGGAGAAGTAAATTTCCATGAAAAAGTGCCCAGTGAGCATGGAAACAACAACAGAAAAGTTATTTGGCCAGAAAAAAGATACTAAGATACAAAGTATGATCAAAATATATGGTGGCTTAAATCATGCCGGGTACTGGTACAAATTCTTAATGTTGATTGTGATCATGATGTGTATATAAAATGTACCCAAAAATCAATTTTATAAAACAAAAAATAAAGAAAAACCTAAAATATATGGTGGCTGTTTAACTTCAAAACATTTATCACACTAAAAGACACATTGCCATTAATACCCCTCAACATATTTCCTGTCACTTTGAACATACTTATCCTATTGTTCTTGCTTCTTTCCAAAACAATTCTGTAAGTCCTCTTTGGTGAGTGTCTTTACTAAGTGTGATTAAAAAACACAATGAGTGATGCTGGCGAGAGCCAGCCAACCGAAAGGCAGGCTTATGAAACACGCCAGGGTGTCCTGCCCACCTCATTCACTGGATCTGGTTCTGTGAACTTCTGACTCTTCCCCAAAGTCCAAGTGACAGCGAAAAATGAACATCTTGAATTGATTCAGGACATTGAGGCAGGAGCTGTGGCAGTGCAGGCACACACACATACACACACACACACACACACACACACACACACACACACACACACACACGAAAGAAGACTTCCGGAAGTGCACCAGAGAGTGGTAAGAGCAATGGAAGAAGCGTGTTCTTAGCAAGGAAGAGCATGTTGAGGGATGCATCTTTTGCTGTAGTAACTTTTAAGATTAGGCGTTCACTACATTTCCCCATCACGCTTATTGTTTTCCACACTTTTCAGGAAGAAGAGAACTTTGAAGGACAGACATAGGTAACTCAGGACCTTGGTATAGAGGTGGCTGATGTGACTCTGGCTTTGTCAGAAGGGATGGGTGATCTGGGAGGTAAATATGAGGGTGTCTGGTGTGTGCCATTCTTTCGTTTGGTTGGATTTAATTTGTCAGGTAGGAATGTTGTGCCCACTCCTTGCTGGGGAACAGTAAGAGCAACAATATGTCTATCAGGTCCCACTTATAAAAAGCACCCTCTGCAGGGTTGCAGAAGGCAGCCATTTTTCTTAGCTAGAATCAAGGATTTTGGGGGGCTCCAAGACTCAGTTCAGGTTTGCAATTAACCAACCTCTGGCTGTTTGACTTGAGGCCAATCACTCCAAAATTATTATTTGCACTGCTCCTCAAAGTGTTCAGTGAAACTGAAAGGGAACCAATACTTCCGAGCTCCTGCCTGGAAGCCAGCATTGCCCTGATACCAAAACCGGAGAAAGACCCAGACAAAAAGGAGAAGCACAGCTCAGTCTCCTTAATGAACATAATGCAAAGATTCTCAATAAGAAACTGGCAAACAGGATGCCAGGGCAGTAAATCATCAAGCAGGTTGTACACCCTGATTGCTAAGGTACTGGGCACTGAACCAAGGAACTCTGCACTGAGATACACTGCCAACCCTTTAATAAAATTTTGAGTCAGGGTCTTATTGAGTTACTAAGTTTCCAAGGCTGGCTCAAACTTGGAATTCTCCTGCCTCGGCTTCTCAGAGTGCTGGGATTAGAGCCACGCACCGTCATGTCCAACAATTATTCAATTTGTAAAGCCTCCATCGTTTCAGGTCTCATCTGAATAAATGATATTTACACCCTCCACTTCCTCAGTTGTAATGAAGACCCAGCGCTATCATTTGTCTGAAAGTCTTTATTGAGCCTGAGAAGACCTTCAAATTGTTGCTAGTGCTACCAAGAAGTTGGTGTGGGAATTAGTCACAGTGAATTCTCACCATTCACTGTAAGAGTCATGCTGCTTACTGTTAATGAGAAGTGGAAATCTGAAGAAAAAAAAAAAACAAAGCAAAAACTATAGATGTAGGTGCTAACTACATGCAGCTGTTCTAATCCAAATACCTGGAATAGGGTTGGAATTGGGAGGTGTCCTAAGTGTAAAAGACACCAGATGGTGAATTTAGAAAAAAACGGTATCTATTGCTGGGCGTGGTGGCTCACGCCTGTCATCCCAGCACTCGGGAGGCAGAGACAGGAGGATTGCTGAATTCGAGGCTTGCCTGGGCTACATAGTGAGCTTAGGGCCAGCCTGAACTACAAAGCGAGACCCTGTCTCAAAAAAAAAAAAAGTTATCTATGTACATATATATTGCTGACAGTTTCCTTTATTGATTAGATACTCAAATGAGAATATTTTCAATATTTTGGGTTAAATGAAAAATATGATTTATCTTGTTATTTTTTCATGTTATTACTAATTAAACATGTTTTATGTTACATTTCTTTTGATTATGCATCCATAGAGCCTCTCTCTGGAGACTCTGTTGTATACCCAGCACACAAACATTCATACAATTTCAAAAGTATCATAGACTGCTGGGTATGGTGGCTTATGCCTGTAATCCCAGCACTCAGGAGGCAGAGACAGGAGGATTGCTGTGAGTTTGAGGCTTGCCTGGGCTACATAGTGAGCTCAGGGTCAGCCTGAACTATAGAGCAACACCCTGTCTCAAAAAAAAAAAAAAAAGAGTATCATAGACTCATCTATGAAACACCAAAATAACTACTGTTGTGACTGTTTTCCACTCACATTCAAAATGTATGTGCAGAAGGGGGAACCATTGGGGTGGTTTTCTAAGCAGGCAAGTGATCATTGTGGTTACAGGGAGTGTGAGGAAGACCCTACCCTGGATTGCACAGCCCTCTCAGGCTGTGAATGCACAGTCCTGCAGATAGACAGCTGACGTGTCGTGTCTGTAGCCATGGGCCAGAGCGAGGACACCATGAAATTTCACTAGTGAAGAGATTTTCGCAACTACCAAGTGAACAACCGCACTTTCCTCTCATCCCAGAGCCTCTTCCTTGCACAGAACGAAGGGCACAGCCATATCGCTTATGTTCTCAATCTCGGTGAATCCACCCTGCATGCTTTGAGGATATCCATGCCTGCTTTATCATTCGGGGAGAGGAAGTTCACAGAGGCCTAAAAATTTGCCGGCTGGGATTCAAAGGCTCCTCAGTTCTGGTCTGTTTCTGTCCACTGTTGCCAAAGGAAGGAGGAGGAAGGAAAAGAAAGGAGATGAGAAAAGAGGAGAGGAAAGGAAAGGGGGGAAGTCAGTACTTGAACAAAATCAGATTCCGGGAAGATATTAAGCAAGCCCTCCTTCCTTACCTTTATTTTATGACAGGCGTAAAGAGTTCTTCTCCATGGACGCACTGTAAGGTGTAATAGCTGGGGATCTCCATGGAAGCAAAAGTACCTGGAAATACCCAAGTGCTTTCTGTATCTGTGGAATTTGCATCCACGTATTCAACCAACCCACTGAGGAAAATATCTTTTAAAAACTGTATCCGTGCCATATGTGTACAGACTTTTCTCATTATTTCCCCAAACAATACAGTATAACAGCTATTTTGCACAGCACTTCAATTGCATTGAGTATTAAAAATAACCTAGTGATAATTGAAAGTATATAGAGGGATGTGGAGAAGTTCGTGTACAAATATTATGCCATTTTAAAGAAAACAGAGGAGCGTCTGCTGGTTTTGGTTTTGGGAAGCATCCGGGAACTTAGCCCCCACAGACATCTGTGGATGTGTCCAGTTCTGCAGTCTGATCTGCCATCTCTATGCAGAGGACCCAGAAAAGCTAGTAGAGTCATTGGGAATCCAAAGCTTGAGGAGTCAGGGGAGGATGATCACGGTGTAAGTTCCAAGTCTGAAGGCTTGAGGGCAGCTCAGCCTCAGAAGGCAGGAGGAGATCATGCCCTTGCTCAAGAGAAGATCGCACGTTCACTGTTTCTCCGCCATTTTGTTCTACTTGAGCACTCAGTAAATTGGACAAGATCTAATCGTAGTGGTGAGGGCTATTTTCTTTACTTCATTTGTGGATTTTAATGCAATTTTGGGGGGAGATATCTTCACACACACACACACACACACAAGTTTTTTAGCAACTACCTAGGTCTTCTTTAGCCTTGTCAAACTGACACATTAAAATTAATCATCATGTAGGGATTCCCTATGGTCTTGGGAAGCCATCTTTTCAGGGCTTCTTCTCAGAGGAGAACTGCTAGGTGCCTGGCAACAAAAATAGAACCCCAAGGGCCGGCTGGTTAGCTCAGTGGTTCCGGTGCCTGTCTTACAAGCGCAAGGGGCTGAGTTCGATCCCCAGTAACCACATACAATGCTGGGCGTGGTGACTCACGTCCACTAGCAATTAATACCACATACCACAGTGCTGGGCGTGGTGGCTCACGCCTGTCATCCCAGCACTCGGGAGGCAGAGACAGGAGGATTGCTGAGTTCGAGGTTTGCCTGGGCTACATAGTGAGCGCAGGGCCAGCCTGAACTACAAAGCGAGACCCTGTCTCAAAAAAAAAAAAAAATAGAACCCCAAACAAATAAAAAGATTATCCTGAGGAATATAGGTAGCATGGGTTAGATATGGTTTGCTATCCAGAGAAACAAGTAAGAGAAACCATTTCTATCCACCAAAGATGGGCTTGGAATGTGGCTCAACTTACAACATGGCAGTGTGAAGGGCTTCCGAGCTGAGCATGACCCTGAGGAACATGGGTTGGACAGCTCACAGAGGGCTTTGCTAGCTGGTCTGTCCCCTGACGGAAGCAGCAGATTGCTGCCTAAATTCTACAAGTGGGATGACCAGTAGCAATATAAAGGGCAAACAAACAAGAAAGTCTTTCTCTCCAAGAATGTTTTCACAGCACTTAGGTTAGAAAATGATCCAGGAAAGATATAAACTAGCCTTTTCAGTTAGCAAAATAAAATGCCTATCTGCTTGGTAATCTGGGCAGGGAAAGTCCAAGCCAGGATTTTGTTTTGAAAGGATCTGTTTAATTTGCCACCCCCATATTCCCTTCCCAGATCTTAGCATCAAGCTGGACAAGACAAAAAAAGTGGCTTGCAATAGATCCTTGGGGAAGAGCTTCCAGGACATTTATATTAAATAACCACATGGAAATGGTGAAGGGTTGAGGGCAGCAGGCATCTGCCTTTCCTGGAATATTATCCCAGTTTTCATGAATATGGATAATGCATGGAATGTCTCATTTTTCAGGGCTATGTTTTTTCATTAAACACCACCTCTCTGCATGAGGAAGGAACTAAACACTCCTGGCACATGAGTTGGCAGGTCTCAACCACAAATCCTCCAATGTTGGCTTTCAGAAATCTGGTCCAGATTTGGGCCTGACCATCAGGGCCCCTGGCTGGGCCCTGGGTCAGATGCCACACTCTGAAAAACACTTGCAGGATCTCCGCAGGTGATTTGCTCTTCGAATGACCTTCCTTGAAGAAGAGAATATGAAATGCAAGTAGGAGAGGTAACTTAGGTGTTCCCCCAACACTGTCACAAACACAAAGGCGCTGAGGGCCTCTGTGGACACACCAAGGGAGGGATGTTTGGTCCTTGTCCCATGATTCCCTGTTCTTTGTCTTTCTTTAATAGATTTTTTTTTATTAGTATGCACTTTTGAGACATATGAAGCACACTCATGGTGGGGAGTTGGCCTATACATACCTCATCTTGGTCTTTTACACTTCTTCCTGCCTCCACCTCGTCTTCTTCCATCCTTAGATCATCTTCCATCTCCAAAAGGCCCACCTCCTAGTTTCCTTTGTCTATCTTTTATTTTGCTTTTTAAATTATTTATTCTTTGGGTTTCTCATACAAGAAAAACCACATGATATTTGATCTTCTGCATTTGATTTATTTTGCTTAGCATTATAGTGTCAAGGTGCATCCATTTTCCTACAAATGATCCAAATTTAACCTTCTTAACCACTTAGTAGCATTCCACTACGTATGTATATTACATTTTCTTTTTCAATTTTTCTGTCGTTATTTTTATTTATTTTATTTTTTATAAAACAACAGAGCCACCTATCCATTTATAGTTACAATAAAAATTAAATCTAACAGAAACCAGGGATTTAGCTCAGTAGTTCCAGTGTCTGCCCAGCAAGTGCAAGGTCCAGAAGTCGATCTCTGGTAACATGTACCACAGTGCTGGACATGGTGGCTCACACTTGTAGTCCCAGCACTCAGGAGGCAGAGGTAGGAGGATCACTGTGAGTTCAAAGCTAATTTGGGCTACAAAATGAGTTCAGGCCCAGCCTAACTACAAAGGAAGACCTTGTCTCAAAAAACTGAAAAATAAATAAATAAATCCAACAAAATTATATGGTGCTATATTGAAATTTTAAAAATCGCTAGCCAAAGAAAGTGTAAGTAGGAAGAAATACTGTAGTTTTACAGAATATAATTCAATAAAATAAAGGTAAAATAAGTTCTATGAGAAATGATTTATAGACTTAATGGAATGCCATACAAAATCCTAGAATGATAATTTTGTAGATATTAGCAAACTGATTTTTAAGATTTATTTGGAGAGGCAAGAGAACTAGAATAACTAAAACAATTTCAACAAAGAAGAGAGTGGGGAGAAACAAATTTAACACTTAGCAAAGATATTATTTTCAAGATAGTGCCATATTAGCAGAGGGCAGCATACATACCAGTCTGACTGAGCAGAAAGTCTAGAAGTATACTCACATAAATCTTGCCAGTTGAGTCTTTACAATGTAGAAGCATCAGTGGATAAAATTATTACATTTTCTTTATCCATTTATCTGTTGATGGACATATAGGGCATTTCTATGATTTAGGAATTGTAAATTGTGTTGCTATAAACATGGGCACACATGTTCTTCTGTAATGTTATATGAAACTCTTTGGGGAAGATACCCAGGCTAAGATCCCTTTTCTGAAGCACTACTGTGTTACCAGCAGCATTTGTCCAATTAAAAGTGAAATTTACTTTGAGATAAGACTATACCACATCCAGTGGTTGGGGCTGTATCCTCCCCTGAGTATTGTCTTGTCCATCATTCCATTCCATAAGGCATAGTCTACAGAACTTCCTACAATAGAGAGGGGCCTGCTTTGATCACAGATTTCTAGGTTCCTAAACATCTACCAAACATGGAGAGCTTGAGTCAAGGATATACATTGTACTGAGGTCCTGGGAAACCCCCAATATGATATGGTCTGAAGTTGTGAGCCATTGGTTGTAAAAAATGCATGGAGAATATAATTTATTTTGCTGATGTGCATGGAAACTCACTTGATTGGGTGTCTAGTACAGGGCAAATTGAACCAAAGAAGACAAGCACTGTGTCGAACCTTTTGTTTTGCTGAAGGACATTTGTATCTTGTCCTTTTGGAGTTATGACTTGTTATCTGCTCAAGAACAACATTTCTAAGACATTGTTTCTGTATATCTTCTGGGGAAGAATTTGTCCTTCCACAAAAGTGATTGCAACATGATAATAACAGCAGAAGAAAGACAATAAAGACATTTGCCTACACTTCTCTGAAGCCAAACAGTTTTGGAGTGATAAAAAGCAGGGTAGAAAAGCTCACAGCTCACTCTCTTACCTTACAGAGTACGTGGGTTTGTGCACTTATTTTTGCACTTGTAATTGCCTAAGATAGCCTGCATTTCCTGGGCCGCTAAGAACAGGCTTTCTGGAATTCACACTAGAACAAACCAGAAATGGTGTTTGCTGACTAAAGGACACTGGTATTAGAGCTACATAGCAAGGAACTGATTATAACATTGATTGGTAAATTTGGGTGAGTCAAATTGCATATTTTATGACACATGAATATTTTAGTTTTAAAATTTATGAAAATAAATGAAATAAGTACCCTAGGCAAACACCCTCTCTTTCTCTCTCTCTCTCTCTCTCTTATACACACACACATACCAGATTAACAAGTGGCCCTTTAACCAAATAATCCTTTATTACTACAAACACTTGTCTGAAAGGCCCCAAATGGGTGTAAGGATTGCATAAAATCAATAAGATAAATGAAGTTGCCAGTATTAAGCCAAAGGCACAACGTTCTTTTCTTATCAACAATGGCATTTCTAGCTACTAAAGATGCTGTTTTACTTTGCTTAGTAAAGCTAGAGACACTGAAGTGACCCCACTACGGAGACCAAAGAAGAATATTGCTTCCTTACTTTGTGACCATGGAGAGGGTTAAAAGTGTGCAGGCAAAAATCTTGTTAAAGGAGATACACTGAATATTTTTGCTGTGGCTGTTGGTCCAAAAGGTCGTAGAAAGATCAGTTATTCTTCTACAGCATTCTCTCAGGACCTTTTTAGTGAGTTCTGATTGCATCTCAGTGATGAACCACTTGATGAACCAAGTGGATGCCCCTAGGTTCCTGAAACACGCTAACCATAAGGAGGCAACAGTGGGAAGACAGATGCAAAGCGCTTTCAAAATGAGTGCTCCTGCGTGCGTTCACATGCGTGTGTGTGTGTGTATGCGCGTATGTGCTTAAATCAGGGTTGAGACATGGCAGAGTTCCACTAGTAAATCCGAATTTACTCTTAAGTATTTTAAAACCAGACACTGAATTCGGGGAACTGGTTAAGCAGATGGTGAAAGCACTGAGAAGTCGCAGAGAAAGGGAAGAACCCAGAAATCAGCAGACAAGAAGCCTCCATACCTGCGTGTGTGCGTGCGTGTGTGTGTGTGCGTGCGTGTGTGTGTGTGTGTGTGTGTGTGTGTGTAAGGAGAAATGTACCAGAATCGGAGCCGCACCACTCAGCACCCATGATGGACATGGCCGTGAGAGCTGGAGCTATGCAGGGGGTGGGCCTGAGGAGGCGGAGAGATACTTCGTCCTTTCCTTTCTCCCAGTTTCCCAACCTCCTGCTAACGCTCCTCTTAGCCAAGCTCAGCTGTCCCCTGTGATCCTCCGGGCGGAAGGCGAAGGGGTGTGTTTATTTTACAGCTCCATCCAGAGTAGGGCAGCAATGACTCCTGCTGCGAGGCCTGGAACTCACTGAGCCATGGAACAACTCCAGACGGTCACCTCAACCACCTGCCTATGGCATCTCTCCAGAGGAGTCCTTCAGCTGGCTGAAGATGACCCGTGACAGTGAAGAAAACAGGCCAGAGAAGAGCAGATCTTCACGAGAAACTCCTGTGGGTGGCC
>PVIC010028465.1:0-23204 GCA_004025085.1 Thryonomys swinderianus
TTTTTTTTTTTTTTAACTCATGTACCTTCGCTGAGAAATTTCAAGTAAAGTTTAAATTTTATGAGAGACTTGAAGTATTTGAAAGCATTTAGGAATTAAGCTTTAGGAGTTGCTTTACCAACTGTTTTCCTAGTTCTTAAATCCCAGGCAACTACTTAATTTTTAGATTGAAAAAACAACTTTCTGACATTGTGCCGAACAATCTGATTAAATCAAATATCCTAGAGCCAGCCTCCAGGATTCAGAATTCTGAATATTGTTGCCACTGTATCCTCATGCTGTTTGGCTTCTTTATAAAACATAATAATAATCAGCCCATTTTTTGAAGTCTTTAGGGAACTCAGTCAAAAACATTCATTTTCTTTGCCTGTAATATGAAGTAAGTAATTAATAAAGAGAAGCTGTAAGGCAGATGTGAAAGCAAAGCATCACCTTGGCTACTGATATCTCGATGCTGGGTAATGCAGCTCACTTTGGAAGATTTGGGGGACCCAGTTCTGAAACCACTTCCAGGATGAAACGCACTTGCTTACAGCAGAGTCGTCTTTCCCGTGGGCGGGTCACTTCCCGCAGACGAGAGGAAGGGCGGGGTCGCAAGGCGCAGCTTCTCTTTCCAGAGAACCAATCAAATTCAGTCGCCTTTCTCTGTCTCCCCTCCCCCCAGTAAGGTTAGGCTACCTGGTGCCCCTCCGGGACAGACCTTTCAGAATTATCAACACCCCATTTTGTATTAATCAACTGGAACCTCTCCACACATGGAGCGTACAGTGTGCAGCAGGTCTGCAAGTTGAAGAGTATAATGGGGTCAGTGACATAAAAAATACTAGCGTCTTATTTTCAATTCCTAACTCAGAACCCCTTCTGCTCAGCTCCACACCACTCTCACACACGACCACACCTGTTTTCAGCGTCTGTGTCAAGCCCTGCTTGATGTACTGAAATGCTTGGGGGTCGAGCAACATCTCTCCTTGTGGACCACATTCCCTTCCCCGGAGGAGCGGCTGTCTCCCATGGAGATGCGGGCAAGAGCCGGCGTCCTGCTGCGCAGAGCCGGGCCCTGCGGCTTCGCCACAGCCCAGCTCCTGGTCTCGCCGCGTGCGAGAGCTCCGGGGCGCCAGGGCCACTGCTGTCTGGGTGGACGTGGGCCCGGCACACCTTCGCCACCTGCCAGGGCACCCCACGTCAGGGCTGTCTCGGTGGAAGGCTTCCTCGGGGACAGCCCTGTGCCTCTGCACCCTTTGGACTTCTCTGGGGTTTCCGGTTGCTCCTTCGTCCTGGTCTACCTGTCTCCTGCCCCTTCTCGTTGTTCTACACCGCGCAGACGCAGCTGAAGTTGCCCTTCTCCCGGAAGCCTCCTTGTTGCTCCCGCTCAGTGCCCAGTCAGCCAGCTCCTTCCAGGAGACTTTAAGTACTTGTTCAAAGCACAGATTCAATCAGCCATATCCCGAGAGCATTTTGTGTTATTTTGTGGAGAACTGCTCTAAACTCTTCTGGGAAGGATAAACAGCCCGAGGTCCAGGGCTGCCTCCCTGCTTTCGTCCTCGGACACGTAAGGGCCAAACTCCGAGAGCCTCAAGCCAGTGTGGCTCAGCCTGGAGCTGGGCACCTACCTTTTGTTGTCACGTACAATAAGGAAAACAAAGACAAGTAAGCTTATTAAAATTAGATGACATGATGTGTCCAAAGTACACAGAACTCAATAACATAATCTATACTTGCAGCTGTTTGGTTAGGTGTTCGTATTGAGGATTAATTTACTGGTACTCTGTATTTTACGTGCTAGAGAAGCATTTCAACGCTCCCTTCAGAAACATACAAACTCTAAAGGCAAAGCTTGTTTCCAGTGTGAAGAGGGCGAAGCCATGGAGGGAGGAGGGCAAGGAGAGGAAGAAGAAGCGGAAGTAAGATGTGTTACGTGCAGCTACCAGTCCCCAGAAAGAATGTGATCCCCACATGCTTCAAGCACAGGCTAAGAAAAAAAAAATTAAGTTCTTTTTTGTCTTTAAATCTTTGTTTCTTAATTCTTAGTTTAACTATTTCTCAAAATGACCTGGGCAACATCCCAAACCCGAAACTCAAAAGTATCTTTGTAATAATCCTCAGGTTTATATTCCTTTTTCACTGTCATTCTTTCACAAGTAAACAACAGTTTTCCAGAAGCCTCGTGGTATAATATCTTAGTGAGGACACAGGTGTGAGAATATAGATATTTTCACTTAACCCAGACCTTAAAAATATTTATGAAGCACAAGTGTCACTCTTCTAAAATAGTTCTTGGCAGAAGATTTTCAATTTTCATTAGTGGGGCCAAAATGTTTATTTTAATGGATTAAATATTTTAAAAATTTTAAAATATAATATTGTAAGCAGCATACCTCTAACCCATGAGTGCCAAAGCTCTTGGGATTCTTTAGTAATTTGGTTGAATCCAAAGGATCATGGGAACGCCATGATTGAGAACTTCCTGAGCAGCGACTCTGCCGGGCTTGGTTGGACTTTGCCACGTAATCGGGATTCTAGTAAACCCTGGTACTGAATGAGAATCCGAGTACACATGATTCGAATTGATTTTTCTATAATCTAAATTATCTCTGGTCTTCTCAAGGATTCCTTGTTCTAGTCCCTGTTCCCTTTAACCTGTGAAAGAAATCACGGTGGATTTTATGAATTAAAACTGTCACAATAAAACTTGGGCGGGCAAAATACAAATATTTCATAGACGCCTATAGTTATTTTACTAGTAATAATTAGGAAACCTTCTGGCATGATGTCTAACTTTAGACAAGATTCCATGGATGTTGGAATAATAGCAATATTTACAATTTGTTATCTGCTAACCAAAGCTCTATTAGTTCATATGTCATTCCATGTAGCTTAATTTATTGTAGACATTTTACTCATAAGGCAACTGAAGTCTGATAAAATCTGAAAACTTAACAAAGTGACACAAGTAGGAATTCTTGTGGAAACTGTGTCGAACTCATGTCCTATGTGCACCAGGAATTAAAGCTCTTCCTGTGTAAACACTACGGCCGAAAGTCAAGGTTGCCTCTCCTATCCTCATTTATTAATTGTAAAAGTCTGCTAATATTCAGGCAGCTCCTCCACACCAAGAGCACCTGCTTTACTTTTTATGCCATGTATAATAACAGTGTAGTATTAACTTTGCATTTTGTTATCTCTTAATAGTTTTGCCTGATAAACCCACTGTCAGTTTATTTGTGCTCATGGTTTTGAGTTAGTGATTATTATGTAACACAAGCTTAGATTTAAACAGTCATCATTTATTATTCCCCGATTCCTCTAATCAGAAACTCATGGCCAGCCAGCTGGAAACTGCAGAATCACTGGGGCTAAAGTTCTCTGACCAAAGTAGCGCAGAGGATGCTGGTCCACAGACGGGGGTCACGGGAAGGCTTCGCTGTGTCGGGGAGTCCGCTGCCAGAGGGGTCACTCGCCACCGTGGCCATGAGGTGCTGGCTGGAGACCGGGCTCTTCCCCAGGCTTCCTTCACCGTGGACTTCTTCCGAGACCTGCGTCAGGGTCTTCACCACAGAGCAGCTGACTTTCCCCGGAGTGAATGGGACAGTAGAAAGCAAGGGACGCTGCACCATCTTTGCGATGTGGTGTAGAATCAGACACCGTCATGGCCGCCGAGCCCAGGGGCTGCACAGGTCAGCTCTGTCTGGGTCCAAACGGACCTCTCCAGGTCACGGACAGTACGAGGCTGGAGTCGTTGTGGGCCGTTTGGAGGGTGGGTAGGGCACTGCGTCTAAAACATAGTTTTGGCTAAACTGACTAACAGTCAGTTCTGACTTTTCACCTTGATTTCCACCTATTTTGTCTGCCTTCTTCTGGTTCTGCACTCATTTTTTTCCTTCCTTCCACCTCATCTGTTTTATTGAGGCGCATTAATTAACTAGCAAGGCAGAGAGTAGAAGGCAAAGACCCTCGACGAAGAAACGTTGAGGCCCAGACTCTGCTCGCAGCTTCCCAGGTTAATGACCTGTAAAGTGAGAATATTTATACTCATTGTCGGCTGTTCCAAGGATCAAATGAGCACCTGTGAAACTAATCACTATATGCATTAATACGCTGTATCTGTTTTGGAAGATTTTTTTGTCACCACCCCCATCTGAATCCCACACACGGACATTTAGAATGGTGGCCCCACAGAATGAGTTGATAGGTCAGTTTTTAAAAGATTTTTAAATATAACATCCCCATTTGCCTATGGCTTCTGGAAAGAGTTAGAAATAATCCTCAATATTTTTTTTTAAAAACATGAGTTAAAATAAGATCTTAATACTTTTTCATATTTTTTGCTAATTTTAACATGCTGCTGAGATATTGCAAGCATCTTCATGATGCTGTTAGATTATAAGGAACTTCAGAGGTAATTCCTGTTTTACCAGTTAGAGACTATTCTGAGTTAAAAGTGCCACTGATGCAGACACTATGAGTATTGGAAAACAGTACTTGTCTGTATACATTTGTTCATCTGAATAATGGATCCCATACTTTGCTGTTATGAAAATCAATTAGTTGGTATGAGAAAACCTCTGAATGCAATAAGAAATGCAATATAAATACAAAATAGTAGCTCATGGGCTCAGCATATGCATGAGCATAATTTATACAATTTCAGCTCCATCTGTAACGTGAAATTGGTAACAGAACATGACATAACTATGGCTTGACACAAGCCCGGCTCTCTTACGCTGTGTCCCAACTTCCACAATTTTAATGCTAAATGGTTTGTCACTTTTTATTAACTAGGCTTTTTTTCTCTGTGACAAACTTGAGAAATCGTCTAAAGCCTTATAAATATCTGCAAACATTATGCAAATTTTTGGTCACACATAAAGTAGTAATTTTCTTTTTCACTTGGGTTGAATTTACTTTTAAGGATATGAATCACATACATAAATATAAGCCATAAACAGTATTCAACACATGCTTCCCCATTTCCCTCTTTTCCTGATGGTTCATTAGTGACTTTTTCAGATCAGGTTTGGCTCATCCTTGGTCCAGTCTGCAAACCGGAAATCAGTTCAGTGAGTGGGGATTAGGTTGACAAAGGAAATGCCCACGGAGAGGCAAATCTTTCACTCACTGAAAAAAAAAAATGCAAACCTCCATATTTCCCTGACCTCAGTGCTCAGATTTTTCAGTCTGGATTTAACTGTGAATGAAAAACTTTCAAAAGCCACATAATCCATCAATATTATATTTGCTTGAGCCTGAGTTTCATGCAACATCAAAGTAGTTTTTTGGCTTTGATATTTTTCCTGCCTTAATTATGTCAGCCCTAGATATACGCAGTTTGTGTTCTTTGCCCAGCTTGGTCGTATCAGCAGTTCACACTCGATGCAGAGCGAGCACATCTAGAATCTCTGACGGCTGTTACTGCAGTCTTCATTCCGACTGACAGTCCCAGCGTCTCTAGCTGAAGGCAGGAGGAGAACGTATCACAGTCCCACATGCAAGCTGAGGAGCGCCTGTTCTGTGTAGTCTGTGTGTGCGTGTGAGAAAGACAACTGTGTGTTACCACTAGCATTTTGTGATCGTCAGGCCCCTTAATATTAAAATTAAACTAAAATAACCGAAATTCTGGCTCAAATAAGCTGAACTGAAACATATTCAAAAGCACTAGGGCTCCCAACAGAGAGTCTTTGAAGGCCTACTGTCTGTGCAGCAGCTTTAGGTTTGCAGATGAGGGAGGAGGAGGCACCGGCGCTTCCCGTGGAGCCTCCGCAAGGCCAGAGCCCTCGGGGCTCCGAGCCCTCACACAGCCGAGGCCCCGCTGGTCACCCCGCGCCACTCCGGGCCGCGGGTCTATGACCCAGGTCCGCACTGCGCGCTCCAGCTCCCCCGGACTCGGGCAGCCTCCTCTGCGGCTGCCTTCGGGCCCGCCCTTAAGTCCACTCCGTGGGACGCCACGCGGGATCGGGCAGCTGCAGTGTGTAACGTGCCGTGTTCCACGGAGGAGCCGCAGCGCCCCCGCAGCCTCCCGCGCTCTGCTGTGCGCCCTGGCGTCCACCTCTGGGAAACCGCGTGACCGGAGGGCTCGGGACGCAAAACGTGACTCTACTGCGTAAACCGGGGCTCACCGCTGCTCTGCGACGCAGACAAAATACGTGGTTTTTGTTTGCACTTAGGAAGAAAATGAATCCTTCAGATTTTGCACAAGAACCCAGGCGGTACGGCTCTTGCCCTCGCGGAGAGGCCGGCCAACTGCTGCAGGAGATAAAAATACTCCTAAGTATGCGGCTTATAAATTGTGCTACATGGGATCAAGGAGAATTCGAGGAACCCCGTCCGCAGCGGACTTGAGGGGCTTAGCCCGGCGGTCAAGGAACAGTTCTCTAAGAACGATGTTTAAGATCTGGGTTTTGCAGCCCCAGGGAAGACGCTCCAGAGAGCGGAAGAGCCTGTTCAGCAGGGAGCGCCCTGCGTGAGCCAGAGCAGCAGACAGGTCTCGGTGGCGGCGGACGATGCGACGTGAACGCTGTGACGGAGGAAGACTGTGCCAGGACGCGGGGACGGGCCTGCAGAGGGCGTGGGTAACGAAAGCAGGAGAAACGCGGCGCCTCTGCTTTCGCTCTCTGCACCCCACCCAGGAGCCCTCATCTGCTGTGCACTGAACTTCCGCCTCAAGGGACCGCGGCACCGCCCGGCTCACGGAGGCAGATCAGCCAGACCGGACTCGGGCGGGAGGACTAAGCCCCAGGCTCCGCCCCGCTCAGCTCCACAAAGCCCAACCCTTGCTTTTGTTCCCACTTTTCTGTGAAAGGCCAACATTGCTGTCAGGCTTGTGTTTCCCAGCTCGGCGGTGCTGGGTAGGGCTCCTTACCCACCTCTGCCGCCACCTGCCCCGCGGCTGGCCCTTGGGGACACGCCTCTGAGCCGGTCTCCTGGGCCCTCAGAGGTCCTTCCCTGGGCAGCCTGGGCAGCCTGGGCCGTCGGTCGCCTGTGCCTCCCCTGAGGTGCAGCGTGTGACCAGCACACGTGCGACGGATAAGCGTTAAACAGAAACAAGAAAACTGCAGCTACCTCAAAAAAATTCCAGTGAGTGAGATCACTCATAAAGGTGCCAATCGTGCAGCCAGATGCCAAGAAAGCCCTTGATACAAATGAGGTTTATTGTCTCTATCGTAAACACCAACCAAACATACAACTTTGTCGATGTTTTAATTAAAATAACTTTAGATGTCTGAGGACAGAAAACAAACGAATGATCGCAAAGATGTTTCTTAAAGCACTTGATAAGTGCTAGCTTAAGCAAGCTGAAGTCCTTGCTTTGCCCTTGAGCCATTCGAAATGAGTGTGACAGGGACTGTGGCACGGCAAGCACACTTTACACTATTTAAGTGAAGTCACCCCATGCACCACCAAATCGAAGCAATAAAACCCTTCTTATTCATTACTTGAGCCGAGCGCCAATACGGTGCTTACGCAGTGCGCAGGGAACAAACCTTCCCTCCCCGCCCAAAGACAGGCGCGGCTGGTGTGTGGCAGGGAGCGCCTCACCAACGACGGTTTGGGAACAGATAATGGGCTCCAGGCTGGGGCATCCTTCCTGGGCACCGGAACATGTGTCTTCTTTGGCAGGAAGCGCCCAATCATAAGCGCAGTGTTAAGGGCTTCTGAGGCTCTCCCCGCTCAGTCGTCTCGGCTCTGCCTGCGAGGCCAAACCTCGCGGTCACATGCAGACACGGAGGGCTTGTCTCTGCCTACGGAAGCAAAGCCGCGGGAGCTCAAATTAGGCAGCGTATAGCTTCCTTGTTTCTAATACATTAGAAAGTTACCTCTTGCTGAGGGAAAATTATAATCCTCCGTACTAAAATCATTTTCCAAATGGTAACAATGTTTGAAGAAAGATACGTTCATTTTTCTTAGGCAGAAATGCATTAGCCAGATCTGATCAACTGTCGTCCGTCACCCAGATCACTGAACAATAAAACACTGAACCCTAGACACAGATCCAACCCAACAGTACTCCGTGACTTTTGTGAAGTTACATCCTCATGCAGTATTTAGATATTTTCTTTCTCTTTCTTTCTTTTTCTTCCTTTCTTTCTTTCTTTCTTTCTTTCTTTCTTTCTTTCTTTCTTTCTTTCTTTCTTTCTTTCTTTCTTTCTTTTTCTTTCTTTCTTTCTTTCTCTTTTCTTTTCTCTTCTTTTCTTTTTTCTTGAGACAAAGTCTCACTTTGTAGTTCAGGCTGGCCCTGAGCTCACTCTGTAGCCCAGGCAAGCCTGGAACTCAGCAATCCTCCTGCCTCTGCCTCCTGAGTGCTGGGGTGACAGGCATGAGCTGCCACGCCTGGCACTGGATATTTTTATTTCTTGAAGTATGGCTCAGTCCCTTCAGTTATCAGGTGCTGTTCATTGGCAGGTTCGGGTTCCTCTGTGGGTTCAGTTTGAACTTGAACCCCCTTCCAAGCACCCACCACGTGGCTGCTCCCGACCGCACAGTCTGAGCCAGGAGATTTAGATGGCTCAGCGCAAACGTATTACTCGTTAGGACAATGACAGATTTCTACTGGGAAGAGACAACAGAATCATTTTTGTATATTAGCTACAGAGCAGTGTTATGCTATTATCAATTTTATATGTAAATATAAAAGGAAAATTAGCTGCTAAAAATAGGACAAGAATAAGTGTGTAATGGATTCAGAATCCTTCTGAGATTTTAAGGATCAATGTCTCATCTCACATCTGTGATCAAATACACGCTTGTCCCCTTTTTCTTAGCAATCAGTTCTAGATAATGGTTTATGCACTAAAACAGCCATTTTTAGGCCTCTCCTATCCACAAGGCCCCACCGCGTGCAGCCTGGGGCCCAACTGACGGGACCTCGGCCCCCCTCCCCACCCCACGGTCACGGTCACGGTCACGCCTCACATCAGCCCACATGAAAGTGAGTGACATGTGGGCTTCTGCCTGTGTCCCGATACTTTGAGTTGTTTGTTATAAAAGTTAACCCGCCTTAACCGCTCCCATAATAATCAGTTTCCATAGAGTACACTAATCTTGAATCAGAATCTACAGACGTCAGGTGCTTTAGTTCCATGGGCCCTGGACAAATTAAATAGTAGTGGAACCGTGAAAATATTTACCAAAGAAAGATAAATCATGCCATGGAGCTGATAGGAGAAATTTTAAGGAAAGCACATAAAAAGGCATCCATACTTCTGTGACGTGAGAGAGCTATCTCCAGGGGAGCAGAGCAGTGGGGTAAAATCTCTGTGGCCACACAAGTGCACGTCCTTCTTAAAGCCACTGTTATGCTGGGCGTGTCCGCCACATCGCACCACGTGGAGTGGGTAACTGGGCAAGCAGCTCAGACCCTAAGTTCGGGGCACCAGGCCTACCGCGCAGCTCCCCTCAAGAGCCCACTGGATGTGAGCACAGAGTATTTCTGAGAAGCTAAGACTTAAGGAAGAGCAGATGCAGAGATCGGGACCCTGGCGTACGGAGCGATAGCTTTCCTCTAGTTAGGCCTGTGAGATAAACGGTAATGGAGCTCAGGGCAGAGAATCCAAAGTGGGGAAGTTCACCTCGTGGGCCACATATTTAATGGTTCTGCTACTTCTTTCAAAAGGAAGAAAAGGAGCTTGAATACACAACCTGTATTGCTTACGCTTGTACACAATTGGGGTAGAAAGAGTCTCATTAAGTTATCATCTTCGGTACGCCATTTTGACACTCACATTATGTCCTGAATTCAAGGCGCTCTCCTGCTCAGAGCATTGCAGCTCTTAATTGGTTCCCGAAAGGCCAAACCAGGCAGCGTTTATAGAATTCTGCATTTACGGTGCTTGTTTTCAGCAGCACGAGGAGCCGTCCCGCCAGCACCCTCATGCACACTGACAGCAGGCAGAGCAGAGCTCACTCGGGCTCCACTGCCAGTCTCCTGAGCACAGTTATGTGAGGTGGAATCCAAAAATACAGCAGTGTTTAAAATTACAGTGAAAGACACATTGCCATAAATTCCTCCTCAAAATATTCCCCTTTGCTTTGAACACATGTGTTTCAGTTTTCTTACCACTTCCTGAAATGATTCTGCAAGTCCTTTCATGTGCGTGTCTTTAGCTGCCTCCGTGTTCTGAATCAATGCAGGTGAATATCTCTCACGATCATCTACACCTTGGGGAAAGGCTGGAAGTCACATAGAGCCACATCCAGTGAACAGGACGGATGAAGACACACTGTAAGTTTTCCTGACCCTGCCTTCCCTTTGGGCCACTCAGAGGTAGCATTCACCTCATTTTTGATCATGTCTCTTAAAGACATTCAGGAAAGAGAACTTCCAGAAGTGCTTCAGAAAGTGGCATGATGATGGAATACGTGGTTCTGAAGAAGACTTTGAGACAGATTAATGGCAGTGTGTCTTATATTGTTACATTTTTTAAAAAAATGTAAATATTTACCATTTATTTTGATCCTATATCCAGCACCTGGTCCACAAGTTCTTACCAAAACATTAAAAAAAAAAAAAAACCTTTAAAGGCAGATGGAGCGGTATCCTGGCCAGGTGAAGAATACATTTCAAAAGTCACGGCTATGATTAACCACAGCAATTTCACAATTGCTTCCAAAGGACCAGAACTGAAGCCCATGGAAGAGTCATTCATGAAACAGAAACTCCTGCTGAAATTGCATCAGGTGTGCTTTTTGGAAGGCCATGGACCAGAAAGAGAGCTCTTCTCCCAGGCCGCACTGTGGATTGCCCATCTCATGGTTATACTCAGTGTTTAGATTTGTCCTCGTTGAAATAAGAAGGAGCAGTTCAGGCTGAGCACAAACACCTTCACACCCACATTTTGTAGGGTGCAGTTCACAGGGAGAGCTATTGTTTAATAACTCTGGCCCATAAAAGTCCAAGAAAGGCATGGGGTTTCCTCCACTGGGGTCCAAGCTTAAGAGTGGCTTCTCATGCTGTAGACACTGGGCAGCCTAAAGGTATCCGAGAGCTTATTTTTTTTGGGGGGGGGGGTCTGTTTCTGTTTTTCTGGTACCAGGAATCAAACTCAGGGCCTGTGCTTGCTGGGCAGGCACTGTGTTGCTGAGCTACATCCCCAGCCCTCCTGAAGATATTTAGGACAAAGAATGAAATTTGGAATGAAGTCCAATCTGAAAGAAAAAAAAATGAAGGAAAAAAGCAATGAGAAAACAAGTTTCACGTGGCCAGGCAGCAGGCCCATTCTGGCCTTCACCTTCCTAGAGAGATATGTACATGAATATCCAAAGAGTTTTCTTACAGAGGAATGAAAATTCATCAAATCTACCCTTTTTTATAGTAGGCTAAATTTTATTGTCAAAATGATAAAAAATAACCTGCATCACTTATTTTTTTCTATCCAAGGTAATTCATCGACTGAGTTGACTGGTCATTTGTGATTCTGGGTTGATTCCAGGATTGGATAACTGAAACCCTCTTAGAATAATTTCCCTCTGAAATAGTCATCAAGAAATGCACATGGGGGCCGGAGGGTTAGCTCAGTGGTTCCGGCACCTGCCTCGCAAGCGCAAGGTCCTGAGTTCGATCCCCGGTAACCACATAGAATGCTGGGCGTGGAGACACGCCCACCAACAATCAACACCACATACCACAATGCCGGACGTGGTGGCTCATGCCTGTCATCCCAGCACTCGGGAGGCAGAGAGAGGAGGATTGCTGAGTTCGCGGCGGCTTGCCTGGGCACCATAGTGAGCTCAGGGCCAGCCTGAACTACAAAGCGAGACCCTGTCTCAAAAAAAAAAAAGAAAAAAAAAGAAATGCACATGGTAGCTTTTGCACTGACGTGGCAGTGTATTATCAACCCCAAAAGGTGGCCTGTACAAGTATTTCATCTCTGCGGTTCTCAAAGATGGAGGATGAAGTGTGCCCTGGTCCTTGGGCTCCCTGCGCTGTCTCGTAACAAAAAGCCTAGTATGTGTTTTGCTCATTTTTAATCTCTTTTTGTCTTTATTTACCTGAACAGTCCTGAACAGGAAAGCATTACAAGGCCATTTTTGTTCCATGTGCCACTCTTACCACCTGGTTTGCTGCGAAGTGCGTTTCTCCCTAGATTCCTTTGCAGTATTTATTAGAATGGAAGCTGGGTATGACAGATTTCTTTACCAGATTTCTCCGATCTTACCTCAGCGGGATGTTACGTCTGCCACTCTTGGCAAGAATCAACCAGTTCTCGTAGGGGTGAATCCTGTCCTGACCCTTCTCTGCTCGCCGCTTGATGAATGTACAGTAGTGCTTCAGTTCACAAGCTTAATTGCAGCCAGAACTGTGGGATGAATTCTGCGACCAGAATCTTAGAAAGAATTAAACTGCTGAACCAAGATACCACTGTATAACCCATCAGCTCATAGCTGCAAAACCCTGCAATTATTTGGATAAAACATAAACCCAGCCTATACTAAGGAAGTAACCATGATATCTTTGCATGTCCAAAACCTTTTCCTTTGTGTTGGTAATAAATGCAAATTAGTTTATATTCCTCGATTAATAGATCTGTGTTCTCTATTACTATAAAGAAAACAATACTATATAATGTCCCAAGAATCCTTTTTAAAATTCATTCACATAAATTATGAGACTCTAGAGATGACATAAATAAAAAGCTCCATCTTCTAGTTTTATACCTAAGTATAAAAGATCGCGGCTCCCCAAGCTCCATTCCCAAGTTTCCTATTGATCCGCTGCACGACACTGAAAATTTCTAGACCTCGCTCCTGGTACTGTAAAAGAAAAAGCATTTATCTGCTCACTGTCTGAGATGGATTGCTTTGCTGTTGCTGCTGTTTGATGTAAGTAAATCCTAACTTGGTCTCAGCTTTCCCAGGTCTTGTTATATATGTACCCAACAGGTCAACCCTTCATTTCCAGCACTTTCAATGCAGCAAGTGAGAGTTTCATTCCTGGAAAAATTATTTGTCTCCTGTAAAGCACAAAACATTGATCATTAAAAAGAATAAGGTAAAAATATATAATGTAATTTTTAAATACATAGTCAAATTACCTTTAAAAATAAAATTTAGTTATTCCCTCCGGGGACTTTTCCATATGAACCAGACCAGTAGAGGCCTTTTAAAATGAGTAAAATATAGTCCAAAAGAATCATCTTCTCACTAGGTTCATCTCCCTGTGGCAAACAGTTATTTTTCATTTTCCAAGGACATTTGAACTACTTCCAAAATTTGTGTTATCTGTCTCAAAAATTCCCATTGACAATTTTATAACCACAAAAGCCTTTGGATGGTAAATTATGTGGTGCAGGGCAGTTTCCACGGCAGTTCTTCTTCCTGAAGTGTCTCCTGCTCCTCGGTCCCCATTAGCACCTCACTGAGCTCCCAGAGCGACGGGCCCCTCGGCCCGCACCCCTAACCCCGGCTCCCGGCCTGGCCCACGAGGACCTGATGGTCCACACCGCATGGTTACTGGGCCATGGGCATTCTCGGTGGACCCGCCGACTCCAGGGTAAATTTGGATTTTGGTCATAACTGAAAGGATCTATGCAAGGACAGGCAAAGTTGTAAATGTGTATGATACGAGTTATAAGCAAAGTCATATGTGTATCTGAATATTTCATCTCATACTTGGTGTTTTTAAATTGAAAACACCCCACTAGTCACTGCTGGACACAGCATTGTCATACATTCAGCATTCAAAAGCTATGATTTAGAACTGCAGACAAGGCACAGCACATGTGGTCTGGATTCAGGGGTGGGGCAGGAGTCCCCAGAAAATGTTCCCGGAGCCCATCACTGGCTAGGAGCCCGCATTTCCTGTGACAGTAACCATGTTTCATCCCCATGGTCACCTGAGCAACCGTGTGAGTCCAGGCTTTGCCTTGATGGACTCCTTCACATGACTCAGCATACCTAAGAAATGCACGCTATAAATTACTTTTTTCTTTTAATTTGAATCTCTATTGGTACATTACTGACCCTCTGTTTGGTATCAGGTATTGTATTTTCATCAAATGAGATCTTCAGGTGTCTGAAGAAGGACACGCTTTTCTCTTCCTTGCCATATTGTTAGAGTAAAATTATATTAATGGGCGTCCAAGTCTTGAACCATCTAGAGGTCAAAATAGCATTGATTACGCTATTGCAACAGAAATCCTTCTCCCTCCATGATTCATGGATTCTCAAATGTCTGAGCTGGTGATATTGGGACTGGATAATCCTTTGTCATAGAGCCAGTCTTGCACATACCGATGCCCACGGCATCCCTGGAGTCCGTCCGATGGATGCTTCCGGCACTGTCCTGGGTGAGCCGCAAAGCCCCAGAGCACTGCCGGATGCTGCAGTTGAGAGCAGGCCTCATACCCATCCCAGACCCTATGCACATCTATTACTGAGGGATTCGTAGTCGCACAGAATGCTGGGCTTTGGTGTGGCCTTAGCTTGACACCTCTCTCCTCGCTCTGCCAGACCCTCTTCTTCGTGCACAGCGCTTGCCCATAAAAGCCAGTTGGAGACTGCTGTTAGCCAGCTTTCCAGCTCTGAGAAGAAAAACTCAAAGGAAGGGAGTTCGGTTTGGTTCACAGTTTCAGAAGTGCCAGTCCATGGTCTCGTCTGTGCTTCGGGGCCTGAGGTGAAGCAGGCACCACGAGGCGGGGTGAATGGAAGAGAGCTGCTGGCATCACGCTGCACAGGGGGGGGCGGGCAAGAGTGTCAGAGAAGAAATGTCCAGGGGTGTGATGTACCTTCACAGCCACGTTCCCGGTGACTGCTCTGTCTGGTTAGTCCCAGCCCTAAAAAAGACCACTCGGAAACTGGACTCACACACACAAATGGATTCGTCCCCTCGATGAACTTAGAGCCCTTGCAGTCTAATCCCTTCCCTGGTGCCCTATCAGCCGGCCACTCAGTCTTCCATACAGAGAGCAATTTGGGTTGCCTTTTGGACCCCAGTGGTGGCAAAGGCTTTCTTCTACACTGCTCTCTCTGTGATGGCAGAGCGGCTGCCATCTGGGGCGGTGCTGGGCACAGCAGCGGAAGGAAAGGGGCGGGTGTGTAAATTGCTCACCAGATCTTAGAGTGGCGCATCACTTCTGGGCTTCTGAATTTGGCCAAAAGAAATAACTGGTGTTTGCCCAAATGGCCTGGCAGCTACAAAGAGGCCCGTGTTTGAAAGACAGTTGTACTGGTATCTGACATATGAACATCACAGTATTATTTTGTAATCTGTTTAAAAGTTTAAACTCAAACTCAGGCATATTTCCCAATGAATGTCTACAGCACCCTGCATGCCTAAAACCTACTCATCCAGTCTGCTTTTTTGTTCGGCCCACAGACCTCCCGGGTGGCTGTATTGCGCTGATGTATTTTCTACTCTTCCTTCACTCTATATAAATGACTTCCTTTTTCCAGTTAACTCCACCATCCACAGTATAATATCAATATTTGTGCTGTTTGTTAGTTAATTATCACTCATAAGAATGATAAAAAGCAAATAAACCTCAAAAATTTCAAGAAGGAAGTCTAAACCTATACTTAATGAAACACCTTCATACTTGACTACACACAGCTCAGACTGGCGAGGTGGATACAGCGTATAGTCTTCCCAGCTCTGCAACCATCATCCTCCCACCTTTTTTTGCCGGTTTGCGGCCCCTTCTTTTCCTGTTTCCCTTGGTGAAGTCACCCTAGTTACACCACGAGGCTCTCCAGGGTGCAGCCCCAGGTAAGGGCCCAAGGACTTGTTCACAAACAGTGGTACAAAATTAAGCATGTAAATTATAACCTCATTTCGCAGTAGTTTGCAGCTGTAACCTGGATATCTCAACTGAACATTAATATCTCCTAACTGATCATTGTGTAAAAGGTCCAGGTATCTTCTCCAGGGACAACTCCCATGTGTCCTCAAGGATTTAGTACTATCAGCTTTAAAAATAACTCACTCAAATTTTCACCACCAGCCAAGGAGCAAAGTCTGCTCAAACCTAAACCAGCTCAACTCCGTATTTCTTCTCTGTGTCTTACTAGACGCTGTCGTCAATAGAGGCTTCTTCCTGATGAAAAAGTTACAAAATACAAAAGAATTCAGTAGAAATCTGTCCAGAAAGAGACGACTACTGTGAAAATTTGGTAACAGCATTCTATGGATTTTTTTTTTTAAATTGAGATCATTTCCCTTATTCTGAAACCTAATGACTGCATCATTTTCTACTTCAAGGAAATGCTATCCTCTACTATTTTTGCACACCGGGATTATTTCTGGTGGTTAGCTTTTAAATAAGGCCGTAGTGACATCCTTCTCTATATACTTTTATGCCCGATTCTGACTGTTTTCTTAAGATAAACGTCCAGAAGGGAAGAGAGGTAATTTTAAGATTTTCATCCATAATCCCACATTGTTTAAATGAGATGTTTACTAAATTATAGTGTCAGCAACAAAGCCGGTTTCTCCCCATTTTCTCCAGCACAGGGGTAGAAAGTACCACCTGCTCCAAGAACAGAGAGCCCTGACCTTGTTTTCAGGGTGGTCCTTTATTTCAAGTCTAAACTTTGTTCTCTTTGGTCACCGGCGTCTCCTCCAGTGAGCTGCCCGCCCCGAGGCCATTTCTCTGGCACCAGACTTTGCCCGGCACCTTTACCGCAGCGTTCTGTTCACTTCTCTTCTTTGTTTTCCAGAGCTTCATGTCCGCCTTCCAGGATAGCAATCGATTAATGCTGAGGAAAGCACAACTGGGCTTCTAAGTTTGTTTCATTTAATTTCCAGGTGTTAAAAAGACTGCTCGACTGTAAACTTGGGAGCCAGACATCTTGGTCTCACAGCCAAGTTTAAAAAGGAAGACAAAAGAAGGCAAAAGCTGTGCTGACTGTGGGACACTGAACGAGTCATTTTATTTTTCAATGATTATTTTCCTGTAAATTGTTCAGACTAGTTCGGACCAGGTGACATTTATGCACAGGGTCCCTGGCATAATAAACAAATGATAAGTACTCAGAGGGAGGTTACCTGCTGTCTCTACTGTTCAGTCTTCTTAGATAGGACACTGAGTTCTGAGTAGCAAAGTGATTAGTTAACTAAACTTCATCAGGAATCTCCTTCCTCCCCGTGGCTCTGTCGTGCTCTGTAAAGGGAAGGACTCTCATAAATGAACAGATACTGGAGCAGGTGGTTTTAAAGCGGTGGGCCCCACAGCATGCCCCAGATATGACCGAGTCAGTCGGCCATTCGGGGGTCCTGTGGAGGTCAGCTCATGCATATGATTATAATATTTTATTACCCTGCAAAGAGTTTCTGCATTACAAAGGAGACTCAGAAACACACAAAATATTGGTTCAAAAAATTTGGAGACCTCCCAAAACAAGGAGACAAAAAATAAATGAAACTCAGGATTCCAAAATTTGAGACTGCCAAAAGTGAAAAAATATGCTCGCTACATTTTGTGGAATATATTATAATATTGTGTCATGCAATCTATATTTTCTTCCTAAATTATCAATACATTGGTCTATTGATCTGTTTGTCTATCATTTGATCACTTGAATGGTATATCTAAAATGGATATAATTCTTATGTAAAGCTTCATGTTTTTAATTGGAAAATAGTCTTGTGCTCATTTTTATCTCTCAGTGGGGTTTACTGATGAAATGCTTCATTTGATTTGAAAGTGGATTCTGATGAGATGACCATGCTCATTTGTGTGTGTGTGTGTGTGTGTGTGTGTGTGTGTGTGTGTGTGTGTTGTAAAGAATGACAGGTAGATTGAAAACTACGTGGAGCCAGAAAGAACCAGTATTTCCTTCTGGTGAGAGATCTGAAGTGTTTGAAGGGCGGTGAAGTCATGGTAGCAGTCAACATCATTCATATTGCATGGATTTTAAATCTCTGCTGAGAAAGCATGTACAGGAATGATTGGCTATTTAGATAATTGAAGTCAAATTTAATGGGTTCTGCTAGTAACCAAAATTGAAAGATTTCTTATGTTGTTTCCCTAAGAGGAACAAAGAGTAAGTCCAATACGTGTTTCTGAGACTTGGGAGCTGAAATGAACGGATGACCCTCGAGACGATTTTCTTTTTTGTTCTTCTGCCACAGTCTTACAGAGGAACAAAACAAATGGGAGATTTTTTGCCCTTCGATAGCTTACAAGGCAGTGAAGTCTGTCTTAAAAAACGAAGGAAGCACACAAAAATATTCATGACAGATTGCTAGCAATGTTAGGAAACCAGCACAGAGCAGGGGTGGAGGCTCAAAGCGAAACCCCCGAGGACGGGGCTCGAGAAGGCACAGAGAGGCCGGGGCAGGACCCGACCCGGGAGCGGGGAGGGGGCTCCGGGCGGACCCCGCGCGGCCTCCGCCGGAAGGAGCCGGGCTCTGTGTCGGCTGCAGCGGGAGGACTTGGGTCGGGGCTGTGCAGTCGCACTTCCTCTCCAGACAGTGGACGACACGGCGTCCCTGAGCGGGAGGCTCCCCGGGCGAAGGGGACCCCTGGTGCACGGGGGCGAGGCGCAGCTCTTTCTTGGCTCAGTTCTAAACCACCGGCACCGGTGCTGGGTTACGCAGCTGGGCTTCCCTACGTGAAGTTAGACTCGGTTCTGTTTTGCTGGGCGAAGACGGGTGCACGTAGCTCGAGGGGAGAGACGGGCCTGTCAGGAAGTGGAGAGGAAGGAGGTCAAGGGCAGGTGAGAGGTGCTTCTCTCGTCATAAGGAGCTCAGAGGCTTCCCTTTAAGAGAGGATATGGGAGATTTTAAAAGGGGAAGTGCTGGACACGGTCCCCTAAAGCTACGGGAAAGACACATTTGGTTGGTCTCGTCAAACCTGCAATAGGTGTGCCTGTAAGTGTACAGCGCTCATCAACACTGCACACGGGAGAAATTCTTCCTGAGTGTAAAAAATAAGGAGAAGAAAATGCCATCGTGTTTGTGCTTTTCATGACCATTTCACTGCTAAGCTGGGGAGGGAAAGAAATAACCAGGCCTTCCTTCCCAGAAGCGCCGGAGTTTGGTGCCATGCAGCACAGGGATAGGTCGGCGCAGGGAAGCTTTCTGAAGTGGACCGAAGTGACCCCGCCGCCCGGGTCTGCAGGGCCTGAGTCCTGGCGCTGGCGTAAGCAAGATGAAGAGGAGAGGAGGGGAGAGAGCAGGCCCTGGCCTGGTCACTCGTGTGTTCTGAAGAACTAGCAGAGAAGTCTGTGTGGAACTCCAGGATTTATTGTCAGGTTGGGCGGTCCGTTTTCTAGTACTGAGGGTTGAGCCCGGGGCCTTCACACTGAGCTACAAACCCAGGCCCTTCTTCTTTTTGTTGTGTTGTGTTTTTTTGAGACAATGTCCTGATAAAAAGCTAAATTGACTGGTCTGGGCTTAAGCTTCAGTCCTCCCTCCTCAGCCTCCCGGAATGCTGGGATTAAAGTCGTGAATCAGCATGCCTGACTTCAGTTTATATTTGAATGTTTCAACTTGTATGATCAAAAATCTCACACACGAAAAGCCAATACAATAAGATAATGATCCTTATGGGACTGATACCCAGCCTTATCGGTGGTCAATAGCCCCCCTTTTCTTATTGTTCATACTTCTACCCACTTTTCCTTCTTCCTTAGCACCGATGTTCAGATATTATTATTATTACTATTTGTAATGTGAGAGTTTTAAACATGTGTTTGCTTACACATACAGCTAATTCTCAACAAGGGAATATAATTACATACATATATTCAGTATCAACTTATTTCTGGCTACAATTAACTTGATAGGTATTATCATAATTGGGATAAAATGGGCAAATCCTTGTACGTCTCTTGTGTTTCATCCTGGCTCGTGTGGAAACTGAGGCAGGGGCTGCCTTGGGAGGCTGTGAGGACCAGGCCTCCGGGCCTGTACTCTTCTCCTGAGTGACCTTGTGACCTCGCGCTCGGTGCCTCCTCCATCTTCCCATTTGTAACCTGAGACACTGAGTGAGAATTTTTCCCCCAGCAGGTTTTTATTCCCACGCAGTTGATACATCCTGTGTCATTTCCCTGTCACGAGGACACAGTCCTGGACACCCACAATGAAAAGGCAGATCGCTTACTGGCTCGCAGTTCCCGGGGGTCCGTCCAGTGCCGCTGGCTCCCAGGCAGGAAGGCTCGGCCAAGGTCCGGGGGAGGACGCCCAGGAAGCAGCGGGAGAAGGTGACAGGGGCCCGAATCCCCAGGGCCCAGTCCCACCCACAGCGACCGCCTCCCTCCGGGCTCCCCCTCCTGACCAGGTGAACCCACCAGCGTGCGCCCCTCGGTCCACTTATCCCCAAACACAGCAGCCTTCGGGGACACTTTAGACAGAAGCCAAAACGCTCTTTCCCCAACACCTGGCATCTCCAGACGCTTCTCCCGCCGAGTCCGGCCCACCCCTCAGGCACCCGCCAGGGCTCTGTTCCATGGTCAGAAGCACTGCAAAGTTCTGAGCTGAGCACGGGCTTGGGCCCTGCAGATGCGCAAGTGAGGGAGACTGACTTGGACGCCCGCCGGGAGCTTCCTAAGAGTGGCGCCCCAGCAGGGACCAGCGGAAGTGTGCGGAGCGCGCGCCGCAGGGCACCGGAGGGCGGGAGAGCCGAGCACAGTGCGAGGGAGGGAGAAGCCCGAGTGGGCGTGGGCGTGGGCGTGGGGGGACACGCGGGCTGAGAAGTCGGGGGGTGGTCGGAAAGGACGAGCTCGAAAGACAAGCTGGATTTGAGAGCGGAGGAGGGGGCGGTCCGGGCGGAGGAGGGGCGGCGCCGGGGGGGGGGGCTCACGTCCGGGGGGGCCCACGAGCGTTCGTGACACTGGCCTTTTATGCTGACGAGTCGGAGCTGTCATGGCACAAAACGGACGGGCAGGCTCTGATTTATGCAACCTCACAGGAGGGGAAAGGACAAAGCAAAGAGCCCAGTCAGGGTCACGGCTGTCCAGGGTGCGCGGGAGGCGGCGTGGCGGGCATTGGCAGCGGGTCGTGGAGGGGTCCCGTCTGGTCTTGCTGCGGGGCCGGGGGCGAGGACGAGACTGAGCCTCTTCCCGAACTGCGGGCTGCAGGCCCGCCTGAGCTCCCGCCCCTCCAACGGGGGGCTGGGCGCCCGCACCCTCGCCTGCTCCCATCTCCTGCGGGCAGTGTGGCGCTGTGAGCCCCCGAGGTCCCACCAGGGAGTGGACGCAGGAAGGAGGGCGTCACCTGCCGGGGCCCCGCAGGTTTTCTCTACGCCTCCTGAAGCCCTGAAATGGGACGAGGTCGTGGAGAGCAGCCTCCCCATACTGTCACTTTGCAGAGAGGTACACTGAGCCCCGAGAGATTAGAAGACTCTAATAAGAGACAGGACAGAGAGGAGATCGTAGCGTGACCTCCGAAGGGAAGAGTAAAGATACGAGGGGAACATACGTGTGTCAGTAACATACTTTTTAATCCCTCCCCCCAAAAACCCCAAATAACAGTACAAAAAACTGCATACAAACCCTGCATACATACCCCAAAGTCCGTGGTATCAGAAGCAGTATTTTTGACATGATGGCAAATAGTTCATTTTGTAAGCATTTAACAGCTTTTCTATTCAGTGATTTCCAAGAGCTGTAGAAATTAAAACAGGACACTTATACAAGTTTGCACTATTGACCTGTAAAAAAAAAAATAGTTTGTAAAATGAAATGATTCAACTCCATTTTGTCTGCAAATTCAGACTTCCATAAGCCTAATTGACTTTTAAACAAACTAACTTGGAACTGAACAAAATTAAAAGCTTTTCTCTGATGTAGACTTTTTAATCTCATTTAAAGATACTTAGTCTCATTTTGTTTCCATTTTCCAAAGCGAAAGTTTCCACGATAGCTTCAAAATTGTAACAAATGCTATGATGATGATTTTATTATTTGCTCGGTTAGTTTGAGTTTTTCTTCACATTTTACATTAAGGACTACATGGATCTAAATGTTAGACTGTTAGGAGCGTTTTCTGCCTGTGATCTAAGGAACATATATGAAGGAAAAGCCCTCGATGGCCTAACCAGGAGCTTTTTTGCACACCGCTACTTACCAGGGTAGCTCCTGCCTTTTCTGTGGCTAAAATATGGGTAACTTTAAAACGTTTTACCTGGTTTGTTTCCTCCACGGGGCAGATGAAATAATCAAGCAGACGATGTCTCCAGAAGCCCAGCACGCTGTCCCGTCAGCGCGGCTAGCAGGGCCGCTCGCAGGACAAACTCTGTTTTTCTTCTTGATGGGGACAGACTAAATCCTAGACTCAAGGAAGCAAACGAGTGTTTCTGTGTTCTTTAAATAAAATCTGTGTCTCTGTGCTTGACATTTTAAAGAAGTAGGCCACATCCTGTGTGCTAGAATAGAAATATGGTGAGTTTTTCTCCGGCTCCTAAAATTATTCCACTACAGTTGTTGCTTTGCTATTTAACGCCGTGCTGGGGTACGAGGCACCGGCTGTCTCACCTGGGGCTGCAGCCGCCCTGGTGGCCGGGGGGGGGGGCGGGCATTACGTGGGCTGGCAGCCTCTCAAACTGGCAATTGATACCTTGTGGATTCACTCATTGTAATTCAGTTATACTTCATTGAATTCTAGTGGAGAAAAAGCCATGCAGGGTGAAGCCCTGCCCTGTACAGCGGAATTTCTCCCCCAACACTGAAACCAATTAGAAACTTACTGTTTCCAGAATAACCCTGTCCATGAATAGGCTGTCCACAGGGGCAGCTCTGATTATGCGCTTTGCTTTGTCGTCACTTGACGGGGTGCACACTGGCAGAGCGACACACCGGAACCCTCTCTGAGGCAGAACAGCATCCTCTGGAAATGGGCCGGTGTGGCTGGATGGCCCAGGGCTCGTGGCAAACACCTCTGCCCCTGCCATAACCATTTGTCGGCAAGCTCTCGATTTCATTGGAGATCGAAAGTTGCTTGTTTGTTATTAACACGAAGCTATTCCAGTCTTCCTTGAGCGGTCACTGTAATGGATCACCTGGACAGCTGGGCAGCCTGAAGGCGACCAACTAACCCTCACGTATTACTGAGCCCCGTGCGACTGGTCGGAACCCCGGACACGGGAAAGTCTTGGAGACATGGTCCTACTATCATGATACTTCCAGACTATTGAAAGAGTAAAATGAAAAATGTAGAAAAGCCAGTCCACTAAGACTCACAGAGAAGTACTATCAAAATCCAAGAAACTCCATGGTGAATTTCATTTGCCAAATCAGAGTCCCTCTGGGTGAAGTCCAGGAGTGCCTCTTCC
>PVIC010028466.1:0-15661 GCA_004025085.1 Thryonomys swinderianus
GCCCAGGCACTCTTAATTTTTAAAAAAAAATCCTGATATGCCTGACTCTTTACTCCAGTTATCTGTAGATATCCATCAGCTCTTCTTTGTCTTGGTGAAACTGAGGAAGAATTGAGTTCCTTTTGTAGACTTCAGTTTCATTGCTGATAGAGCTTTATTTACAGCCATTTCTCTGTTCTTCATCATATCCTAAGTTATCCCATCTGGATTTTGTCCTTCCTGAGAGCCAAGTCCTTACTTCTTGTTTATATTTCCCAAATAGCTTACCACATGACTTTATACATATAAAGCACTTGATAAATAGTATCGAATTAAGGTTGGTTGAGTACTGTAGGACGGAGAGATCTAGGTATTGAATCTTTTGCAATAGGACCAAACGTGTGTCTGCCTTTCTTGTCAGTAGAACCCCTCACATAGCTTGTCACCTAGCAACAAGCAGACTGTACGGACTTTATGAACATTGCTCACGTGTACACCTGCTACATATACCTATTATACTAGAAGGTAGATAACCTGAGACAGAAAAACCACTTGAAGTAGTAACGGCCCCCAAAAGTTCCATTTTGTGAAAAATACATAAACCAGTGCACCAAGGTCAGTGAGTTGTAAGGAAAATATGTATTGAGAAAACTACATTTCTTACCTGAGTGCTTGGCCCATCTCTCTTCCTCTAGTGTGGGTGACTCTTTTCTCAAGGTGAAATCCCCAAATAATAATTTCCAGGAATAAGATGTCCAAACTTGACAGGCATGTGAAAAGGTGCTCTGCATCATTTCTCATGGAGAAACTGAAATTAAAACAATAAGGAGATAGCCATTGCCCTCTCTCAAAGAATTTAAAAGAGTAATGATACTCAGGGTTGGTGAAGATGTGAAACAAATACAATTCCAATGCATACCTATGGAATAAATTGGCATAACTACTTAGAAAAAGAATTTTGGCAGGATCTAATAAAAGTAAACATAAATGTTCTATAATTCTCTAGTCCATGAGTATCCCAAAGAAATGAATGCATTTATCTGTCAACGGATATTGACAAGAATGTTCGTACAGCTCCAAACTGGATAAAACCCAACCATCCTTACCTAGTGAAAAAGAATAGTAATATATCATGCCAGAGACTGCTGCACAGCAATAAAAAGGACAAAACTTCACATAGTATCGATGAATCTTTCCTATATAGTGTTGTGAAAAGACCAGAAGAAAGAAGAGTTTATATTATGTGATTATATCTTCATGAATTACCAAAACAGAGAAACTAATCTTCCACTAGAGATCAGAATGGTGGGTGAGACAAAAGAAGTGGCTGCTGTTACTGCAGAGGAGAAGGCTGAAGCGTGGTGACTTGCCGAAGATGTTCCCATTCTTGATCAGAATGGTCAAGAATGGTGGCAGAGGTGGTATAATTGTGGGGAGTGAGCCTAGACATAGTGTGTACATTATATAAATTTTTATCTCAGTAAAAGACTAAAGAATTAAAAAGCAGTCATGGGGCTGGAGGGTCAGCTCAGTGGTTCCAGCGCCTGCCTCGTAAGCGCAAGGTTCTGAGTTCGATCCCCGGTAACCACATATAATGCTGGGCGTGGAGACATGCCCACCAACAATCAATGCCGCATACCACAATGCCGGACGTGGTGGCTCACGCCTGTCATCCCAGCACTCCAGAGGTAGAGACGGGAGGATTGCTGCATTCGCGGCGGCTTGCCTGGGCACCATAGTGAGCTCAGGGCCAGCCTGGACTACAAAGCGAGACCCTGTCTCAAAAAGCAAGAAAAAAAAAAAAAAAGCAATCATGTGTGAAAACCATCAAAACCAGCAAAAGACAAACTTACTAAATAATTGTTACAAATAAAAATAAGACCTAAACAAGTACAAAAGGAATATATTTTAAGGATAATTTTATAACAAAGAGACAGATTTTTAACTCAGATTACGTTGATATCATTTGGAAGAAGGAGAAAGGTGAGAAAATGAAAGCAAGGTAAATTAGTCATATTTAAAACGAGTAAAAAAATACTGTGGATTTCTTTCTGTTTAAAACAAATACTTATTTTAAACATAGAAAATGTGGGGAGTAAAAAAATATTAAGAAATCTCTAGTTCTCTGATTTGGTTCTTCTTGTTAAAACAGCTAACTCAAATAACTATTGTTTCATGTTCCACATTAGATAGGTACTAAAACTCATTTCCTCTTGTTTCAATCTTCCAGCCCTTGGTCCGGGGACTGATCTGGTTGTCTGACATCTCTGTGCCTGGCCCCCTGCCTCACAGCAGCATGAAATGCAAACTGGTTTGCTGGGTGGAGAAAATCTGTTCCCTGCTTCCTCCTACCTATCCCCCAGGGGGCTCCATTTTGCAAAGGGAGAAGGGTGGGGGCTATTACCTGACTTTCAGCGCCTAAAATAGAAGCTTTGGAAGGAAGTCAGGGCAATCAGGTTTCCTCCACTTCTCTGACCCCAGTGACCCTCACAAGGTCTTCAGTCCCTCTCTTCTTTGCACTCATGGTGTGCTGGGAGCAGCTTTTGCCGTTCAGAGTGCATGGTGCTCAGCCCTGCGATGATCTTGGACCAGTGGCCACGGTCAGAAAGAAATGCAAAGGGGTCCCTTTCCTTGCGATCCTTCCTGATTTCAAATCCAGCCGGTTTGGGCAAGTGACAATTGGCAAACCTCCTAAGAGAGCACTTCTGGAAGAAGTATTATTTAGTCCTAAAAATACCCAAGGGACACGTGAAAGCACCACCTTTGTTGCATAACAAGAATTGCCTCTCATAGAACTCATATAACAGTTAAAAATGGAGTACTTATTAAAGTGATTTATGGTGAGATAGGCCTTTTTAAATTTAGATTCTGTTGGTATTACTTGAGGTGGAGGAGGTAGAGATGAGAAATGGGAAAGTAAAAAGTAAAACACATTAGCCTCTTATATTTAAAAAGTGGCCACTCCCTGGATTTTGACTAAAGTAATCCCACTTTTTAGGACCTGCCCCATGTTATGTCTAACCTCGGTAGCAGTTCTCTGTGCTACTGTTTCCCTTTAAAAGACTAGATTCAATTTAGGAAAAAAACAAACAGTAAAGACTAAAAGTGGAAAACTGTTGATAAAACTACAAGATGGAAGGAAAAGGACGCGGGGCTGGCGGTGAGATCAGAGCTCGGGCTGCCAAGAGGGCGCTTGTCTTTCAGTCCCCTCGCCCTCCCTTCACCTGCTCCTCTGGTGGCATCGTCGCCGCCCACAGTGCTTTCATGCCATCCTGGTTCCAAGATGGAGGCGAGGGCGGGCGCGAGGGCGAGGGTTGCTTTTCCACTAAATCTTTTTCTCATTATTCAGATCATCTGTTTCCAAGCTTTTTAAATTATGCTTGTTAATAGTAAACTAACCTTCACATTTTATATATGTACTTCCTTCTTTCCTACCTTCCTTCTGTCTTCTTTCTCTCCTTCACATTCTCTCTCTCTTTCATTATTTGAGTTCTTTTGAGACAAGGTGTCAGTATGTAGCTCAGCCTGACCTTTAACTCACTATGTAGCCCCAGGCTGCTCTCAGACTCTTCACAGTCCTCCTGCTGCAGTCCTCACAGCACCGAGATTACAGCACCATCCATGGCTCCCACATACCAGTCTGTCTAGAAATTCTATAAGCAGTTTGGCAAATGCAAGTGACCAGAACTTTTCAGCTTTAGCAGGAGGTCTGTGTACTACTACTTATGGCATAAATAATTGGTGACCTACCCAGGCAGGAGGACAGTGCTAACGTGAACTCTGCATGTTACTGGCAGAGTATCTTTGGCTAACCAGAGGCTGAGGCAAAAGCTTATGACCTACTATGAATGTGTGTGTGTGTGTGTGTGTGGTACTGAGGTTCAAACTTGGGCCCTTGTGCTTCCAAGGTAGACATGGTGCCACTTGAGCTAAATCCCCAGCAAAGACCTGCTCTGACAAGAAGGTGCGCGGTCCTAGGGAAGTGGGGGAGGGAGCAGAGTGTAAGGTGGATAAGATGGGCGTGCCAGTGTCAGGATGGGTCACCCAGGTGACTGCTGCTTGGAGTGAAGTCAGTGGAAACACAGTGCGTGGTTCATGGCTGAAGTGGCAACGAGGGCAGAATGAGCCGTCGAGGGCTCTCCACACTGACGAGCCTGAAGGTCTGAGACGGCGCCACCCAGGGATCTCCCAGGGCAACCTGTGATCACTGAGGTTCCTTAGGGGTCTTTCCTTGTATCTGGTTCATTCTCACAATAGAGTGTTTCCATTTTGCGAGACAACAAAATACTTTCACTCTCGGATGGGAAGATACGGGTCCAACCAATTGCAAACGTCCCTTCAGGAGAGTGGCTAATAGCAATTTGAGAAGGATGTAAGGCAGGAAGAGTGTGAAAATAAGCTGCATCTTGTCCCGAGGCCATCCTTTGTCTTGATTACGGCTCCTCTTTTCCCTTCGTTTTAGGTTTTCTTCCCCATAGCCTATATGTTAGTTACTGATTTCCTGTCAAGTGGGGTAACCTAGAGGATTGAACTCAGGACCTTGTGTTTGCCAGGCAGGCACAGTGCCACTGAGCTATATTCCTGGGCCAGAAATCTTATTTTTCAATTAGATAAACCTTAGATGAAGAGGAATCACTGTTCCTTTCAGGCTGGAAAGGCCTGATGTTCTCAATACTCAAGAAGCTGAAGATAATTTTCTAGCTCAGCGCTGTTCAGAATGTGGACCCTGGCTGGTCTATACCCTGTGATAAGTACAGGCATTATAAGTGCTTAGAAATTATTTTTGGTAATTTGATGTTACCACAACAAGCACATGCTACTATCACATGTAAACACTTGATCATCTTTTCTAGTATATTATGTAATCTTTCCATCATATTACGTTCAAGCATTTCCTGTAATATTTGCAAGTGAAAACACCTGTCTGTTCACCAAAGAGAGATGGGAAGCAGTGTCCTGGAAGAACGAAGCATATTGAGCAATTAGAATCCGTTTCTGCCGCTGGCAGTGTGAGCCGCACCAGGAGCCTTGGTGAGCTCTGCCGTGCTGGTGTGACCACAGAGTCCTCCAGGTCCTCCGTCTTTGCCTCCGTGACCCTCAGCCCCGAGCCAGTGCTGAGCCATGAAGAGACGTTACTCGTCGCCACAGGAGGCCGTGACATCTCCCTAGGGAGCGAGAGCTTTTCTGGGCAGAAAATGCTCTGATAGTCACATTTTGCACTAACTTCTTCAGATCAACCCTGAAATTGCTTCCTGAGATCTGTCCACCCCAAATTATGGTTTTAGCAGATCCTAAAACTCAGAACCTGTAAAGTTATCTTATTTGGAAAAGCGGTCTTTACAGATGTGGTGAAGGATTTTGAGAAGGGGAGGTCAACTTGGATTGTATTGGTGGGCTGTAAATAACAGCACGGATGTCCTTAATGGAGGAGGCCGTGGGTGAGCTGGAACACGCCAAGGAGATAGCAGTGTGAGGGCCAGATGGATCAGAGGCTTGTGGACCACAAGACCGGAGGATGCCAGCAGCCAGCAGAAGCTTGAAGAAGTGTGGAACAGGTTCCTTCTTTCGGTCTCTGACACTTGGCATTCTACTTGGTGTTACTGATTTTATACATCTTGCTATCTGAACTGTGAGAGACGAAATTTCTACTTTATAAAAAAGATTTTATAAAAAGGCTACTTTATAAAAAAGTGGTAAATTTCCATTTATAAAAAAGTCATCAAGATTTTGACAATTTGTTACAGTAGCCACAGGAAACAAACATAAAAATATTCCATTCTTATGTATTTTAGATAGGCAATTTGACACTTCTCAGGTGCAGAATTATATTTCATATTTTTCTCCATATGAAGGGAATAGTCCGCTATATTGCTTGAGGTTCTGACCTCCAGGAGGATTTTCTTGCACCCGTGTTCTTCAGCGGCACCTCCCGAGTGAGGCTGCTATGTGCTCGCATGAAATACACTGTACTGCTATTTTTAAACCAGGCTTGAACTAGATTTTCTTTTTCATACATGTGAATTGAAGGAAAAACTGAGAAAGAAATGTGATCCTAGCCACTTTCTCATTCATTAACTTGTGTCTTGTGGAGTTCCATGGTACTGATGCACATTTTTTCTTTTTTTTTTTAAATTGATTTTATTGGTACATTTTATATACATGTTACGATCACAGTTGACAGTGAGAATTTGTACCAGTACATGACACGATTTAATTCTCATTTTTTCCCATCCCCCTGCCCCCAAGCCCTCATCCCCTATATACATAAGCTCTGTTTCCTTTTTTTAATCATCAGATTTTTTCTTCCCCTTCTTTACTTCCCCCAACCCCCTTTTTCCCTTGGAATATTTTCTTACTAATTCACAATGCCTGTCATACATTTTAGAACTCATTTACACCTTGAGTTCCTCATACTGATGCACATTTTCTATTGCATGGAAATTGCTCCTCTTCCCACCTAATCTTGTGAATTAGTCAGTCAGGTAACATCCAGCTCCTGGTAAGCAGCTCTAGTCACATAGTCACTTGCAAGCCTATTGTCATTCATTTGAGCTTCTATTCATTCATTCATGACCTTTTCAAACAAGAATAGCTTTCTGCTGTAGAAGCCATAGGTTTCTTCCTGATCCCAGTGGGCTTGTAATTCTATGGAGTATTTCTGTCCATCTCCAGTACCTCTAATACTATTGCACCCAGGCCCGCGTGGCCAGATATTTGAACTGGAGCGTGGACCTGTGGCAGAGCTTTATTTTATTTTGAACTCAATCAGGAACTTCAGTGAGTATCAAGAAGTTCAGTTTCATAGATGCATCTGCTATCACTCTCATCCTATGAGGCAGAGCCACCCTGAGTTTCTCAGAGGTGCCAGTGGTCTCCTCACTAATACGCTTTTTCTTGGTTTAATGAAGAATGTGGGAACCCCAACCATGGTGGGTTCTAAAATCTTACATTCCAGTGCATTTAGTGCTAAGGCAACATTATGCAGAGGGAGCACAGCCAGGCTGAGGGTTTTCACTGGGTTTTTCTGAGCCAGGACGGAGAGGTGAAAAGCTTAGAACTCTCTTTCTAGGATTATTTGAACAAATAATGAATAATAAATCACCCCAGAAAGAAAGTGGTAGTGGTCAGCTGGATCAGGGAAATCCAAACAGGTGTTTAAAGCAGTATTACCTGGGTTAACTTGAATGCAATTTTGATAATCAATAAAAGTTTACAGTACTTTTCATCTTGTTTTTGGCCTCCATGATAGAATACCCAAAAAAGAACCTATAAGACAAATCTCTGAAGATTAGTCAGACTCCTAATTCCTAGAAGGCAACTTTCATTTGCTCTTCCACCATCTTGGATTATGAGGACATGCTGTAGGTTATCTGCGAGCTCTCCTTACAGAGGAGACGGCAGAGACTTGTGTCTGCAGACGGTGAGGAATCCGCTTTCATCTTCTTCCATCTCTTATGCCTGAGTTCGTTTTACAGCGAGATCTTTTTCTCCACAGTCTGCAACTTGCAGAGCACTATCCCTAGTTTAGGGATGTGTGAAGGAAGCCAGGAAAGCGGACTTCTGCATCTTAATAGCTGAATAAGCCATGCTACCTTTTGATTGGCTAAGTCAGTTTTGTGAAAGGATGTTCTGCTGCCTAGCTGGCCATGGGAAACAGTTGCTCTTAATCCCAGTTGTCATTATTTAGCTTATAACTAAACCTGAGGTGGAAAAATTCTCCTGACTTTGAACAATTAGCTTCTGAGCCCAGGAAAGATGGCCAAATACAATGTAATTAAGGACCCAAGCTCTATACATTTCAATAACTCACTTTCCTTCTCCTGCCCCTCCCTGAGATGGAGGCCAGGATTCTTTCCAATTGGAACAAGAACCTGTCTCCATTCTGAGCCAAGGCAGAGTTAAATAAGCCATTGTGCCATGTGCTCGTGGGTAATTAGGCATGAAAAGAATCTGTAGTTGTCTCCCTCCATTGTTTCTCGAAAGCTGTCCTTTTGCTGTGCTGCCTGAGCCCCCAGGTCTCAGTGCTAGCACTTGTACAGAGATATGGATGTCGTTGTCATGGCAACCCCTCCGGGCTTAGTAACTTTATGGTTGAATATTATAAAGGGGGCAGGGGTCAAAAGCCAGCAAGGAACTTAGTCACTGAAGCCCAGGATAACCGTGTCAGGGATGAGGCAGGACTGAGTTCGTGGGAGGAGAGGGCATCTCCGTAATTCAGTGCTACCTCCAAACAACTCCTGTGCAGTAGAAGTGACCACACTGCAAAGTCAGTACAATACATCTCTGAGGCTTCTAGTTTCTGCGCATCCATGTCCTTTGTCAATGGCTTGCTCTCCTTTTAGGCACCTGGTGTCCTGGGACTCCTTCATGGGAGAGTGTCTACTTTCAGTAGTTTGCATTTAAATGTGAAATTTAACCACCACTCACTTCTAGTTACATTTGTATTTCCAGTCCTACACCCAGTAGAGAAAGCATTGACTGGGAGATGGTGGAAAAGGCTGGGAGGAGAAAAATCCCTTCTTTCCCAAGTCTTTTTTTTATTGCATTCTTTATTGGTACAATTTGCATACATCTCACAATCACACATAACATTGGGGAATTTGTACCAATATATGACGCAGTCAATTCTCATTTTTACCCATATCCCCACCCACACCTCCCCACCCCCTATATACATGTTCTTTTATTTTCTTTCAGAATCATATTTATTCCTTCCCCTACCCAAGTCTTAAAGGTACACAGTAAAGAAGCTACTTTTTATTCTATTTTAATGTTTTATTGTGGAAAAATGCAAAACATTGGCACAAAGTAGTGTAAAAAGTATAATGACCCCTGTGTGCCACTCACCCTACCTGTCTTTCTTACAGATGTTCACCTTGCTTGAAGTAAATACAGTGTGGGAGGGAGCCTTCAGGACCTCTCTCCTCCACCTCGGTCTCACCTCGGCATAAATGTGATGTGCAACTGAAAATTCTGGGTTGTACTGGAGCACTGGATTGGGTGGTGAATGTTAGCACAGTCCTTTCTCCATGGTCAGCTAGTCAGAAGACCTTGGAATCGATGGCACTTCCACATGTGCAGCCAGTGAGGGGTCAGACTGGCTCGTCTCTGGGCCATTCTGCTGTTACTCCTGCCACTGTTTTCCTGGTATGTGTGGGGCTGACGTCACAATGGAATCAGCAAGTGATCTGTTGAGTTGGCAAAATGTTCTTAATATTTGAATAATGCAGTGACTTTCCATATTAAGTGGCAAAATGCACCCACATCCTAATATTCCTCCCAAGTGTTACGACTGTACTGCTTGCTGTGAATGTTTGGATACTTTCAAGCTATATGAAAACCTGCACTACAAGGCGAGACCCTATCTACAACCAACCAACCAAACAAACCAACCTGGCTTAATGACATAAAAAACTATGGTTTTAACACAAGGCAAAAGGGTCAACAGAGGACTCTCTGTGGAGCAAAGATACATTCGTTAAACTCAATTTCAGATTACTAATTATCCTACGGCGTAGAATAACAGCTGCCACTAGACCAACAATATTTATAATAGTATTTACAATCACAACTGTGGCTATTATCATCTACCCTTTAATTGTAAAGTGCTTTCTTGGCCATTATACCTGGAGAACTGTTAGCAGGTTCTGAGGTCCTCGGGTCTCCTTCCAGAGGTGTTTGTAGGCTCTTTCTGTCCTGAGCAAAGAATTGGTCAAGACGGCATAAAAGTAGCAAGGTTTTATGTTTATTTAGGTTAGGAAATGAAATGTGCTCTTCATAATGCATTTGATCTCATTAAAAGCAGGAAAAGAGGTGCATTCTACAGCATGAGGGTGGACTCCTGTGAAAGGGCACTGTATCAGAGAGCTCCAAGGTGAGCACATGTCCCACTCCGCAGGATGACATCAGGGGTAGGGTGTCCTATGTCAAGCTGCTCTTATTCCTGTGAGAAGTCCATGTACATGCAGAGCTTTGGGAACCATCCTGCCCATATGTCCTCCAGCTGTATAATCAGCAGATCAATACTACTTCTCCAATCAGCTCTCCACACCCTAACCTCCTGCCCCAATACTTTTTTTGTAGGTGAATAAACAAACATGTCAAAGAGTTTTTCTACATGAGATTGGTTGATTATTCAGTTATTGGACATTAGCAAAACCAACCAGAATTAAAAGGCAGCAATGATAGAGAGCAGGAGCTTCAAGCACCATATGAAAAAGACAGAAACAAGTGGGAGGGACAGATGGATGGGACAGTGTGCGTTTAGCATTGTTTAATAAATCCTAAGATAATCTCACTGAAGAGAAATGTATATAGTGATTGCGATAATTGATATAACTAACAAGTGCTGAAATCTTGCATTTTCACTTTTCAAGTAATACCTAACCTTTCAACATAGCCACCTATTCTGAGATAAGTAGATAAATGTTTACATTCCAGCTTTTTAGGTAAGGAAACTAAGATCTGGGTGAAGTGACTAAGACCCCTTGTTTTCCCACCTAGAGCTCTTTAGGAACAAATCAATATGACAAACAAGCTGGTCAAGTTAGTCAAAGTAGCTTATTAACCTCTTTTTTTGGTCAGTTCCATTATACATAGTTCAGATGGTGCTTGTGTTATGTAATCCTGGTTTTGTAATTGCCTGAGCATCTTCCTTCCTTACTCAGATGTGTTTTTCTTTTAAAAAATTTTTAATTTTTAAATTGATAAGTAGAAATGGTACATTTATTATATGATGTTTCGAAGTATACATACTTAAGGCTATATTAACCTAATTGACATGTTACCTCACAAACATAAAACATTTTTTGTGATGTAAAGTTTACATGTTCTAGCAATTTTCAAGTCTATAATATGCTATTAATTATAGTCACCATATTGTAAATAGCTCTCCTGAACTTATCCTCTTCTGTAGCTGAAATTTTGTATCCTATAACTTCAACCTCATCCCTATCCATGACTACTACTATAATACTGTCAGCTTCTATAAATTTGATATTTTTGATTCTCTGTGTAAGTGAAATCATGTAGTGTATGTCTTTCAGTTCCTGACTTATTTTACTTAGCATAATGTTCTCTAGTTTCACATTTTGTAAATAGCAAGACTTCCTTCCTTTTTTAAAGTTGAGTGATATTCAATTCTATATAGGTACCATATTTTAAAAATCCATTCATCCATTTGCATATTCCCTATCTTTGCTGTTGTGAGTAATGCTGCATTACAGATATCTCCTTGACATGCTGACTTCATTTCCTTTGGCTTGGGGTAGTTGGATCATACAGTAGGCTCATTTTTCATTTGTAGGAACTTCCATACTCTTTTCCCTTAAGGATGTATTAATATACCGTCCTGTCAGTAGTGAGCAAATGTTCGCTTTTCTCTACATTCCCCCTGACACTGATTGTCTCTTGTCTTATTGATAATAGCCATTCTAAAAGTGAAATGATATATTATTATAGCTTTAATTTGTATTACTCTGATGACTTGTAATGTTGAACACTTTTCTCATGTACTTATTTACCATTTGATATTTCCTAGACAAATATTTTTTCAGGTCATTTTTAAATTCAATTATGTGTTTTCTTACTGGCAAATTATTTAAGTTCCTCAGATATTTTTAATATTAGCCCTTTGTCAATTGTAAGGTTTGCAAATGTTTTCTTTCATTCTGTAAGTTGCCTCTGTTGACTGTTTGCTTTTCTGTCTATGTGCTTTTTAAATTTGAATCTTTATTGGTACATTATATATATAAATCACGATTATGCTCAACATTGAAAACTTGTACTAGTATATGAGATGACTTAATTTTCATTTTTCCCCTTCCCTTAACCACACTACAACCCCACACTGCTATAAGTATAAGCTTTGTTTCCTTTTTTACCATCAAATTTTTTCTTTCCCCTCATTACTTACCATTAAACCACATTTCCCTTTGAATATTTTCTATTTCACAATATCTATCATTCATTCTAAAACTCATTTACATCTTTAGTTTCTCATACCAGAGAAAAGATATAATATTTACACATCTGAGACCTATTTATTTCACTTATGAGTATGTCTGGAAGGCATGTCCATTTGAGTAGAAATGACTCTTAAACTTACCATTCTTTAAGGCAGAGTAATACTTCATTTTATAGAAAAACCACATGTTCTTTATCCAGTCTCAGTTGATGGGCATCTGGCTTTTTTCCAAGATTTAGCTATCACAAACTGAGCTGCCCACGTATGTCACTATGATATGATTCTTTTAATTCCTTTGTGTATATTCCTAGAAAGGCAATAGCAGAGTCAACTGGGACCTTTAATCCTGGTCTTTTCTAGGAATCTCTACAGTGACTTCCATAGAGGTTGCATCAGACTACATTGTCACCAACAGTGGAGAAGGGTTCCTTTTTCTCCATAGCCTTGCCAGCATTTGTTGCTGGCTAATTTCGATATAGCAGCCATTCTTTGTGGAGTGAGATGAAATCTCAGAGTTTTTTTCATCTGCATCTCTCCAATGACCAGTGACGTTGAGCATTTTTTCATATACTTCTTAGCTGCTTTTACATCTTCCTCTGAAAATGATCTGTTCATTTCAGCTTCCCGTTTTTAAATTGGGTCTTTGGGGGGAGGGGCTGATTTTTTAGAGCTCCTTATATACCCTAGATAGTAGCCCTTTGTCTGAGGAACACCTGGTAAAGATTTTTCCTATATAGTTGTTTGTATTTCTGCTTTGCTGGTGGTTTCTTTTGCTGTGCAGAAGCTTTTTAATAAGATGAGATCCCATTTGTTGATTTCTTCTGGTAGGTCTTGCGCTATAGAGGTTTTGTTCGTAAAGTCTTTCCCTAAACCAGTGTCTCCAGGAGTACTACCTAGCCTGTTTTGCAGCAGGTTTTAGAGTTTGTTTTAATATTTAGGTCTCTAATCCACTTTTATTTTAGTTTAGTACACAGTGAAAGAGATAGATCTTGCTTCAGTCTTTGGCAGGTTAAAGCCCAGTTTTCCCGACACCATTTGTTAAAGAGGCTATCTTTTCTCCATTGAGGATGCTTGACTTCTTTTCAAAGATGACATAGCTTAGTGTATCTGGAGTTGTTACTGGATCTTCTAATCTGTTCTCCTGATCCTCAGGTCTGTTTCTTTTCCAGCACTACGCCATTTTTTTTCAGTTGCTTTGTAGTATAGTTTCAAATTGGGGATAGTGATACCCTCTACCATGTCCTTGTTTCCTAGAATTGCTTTTGCTATTGTAGGTCTCTTGTGGTTCCAGATGAATTTTTGGGTGATTTTCTCTAGATCTGTGAAATATGCTGTAGGGATTTCAATTGGGATTACATTGAATCTATATAGTAGTTGTGGGAATATAGCTATTTTGAGGATGTTGGTTATTCCTACCCATGAACAAGGGATGTCTTCTTTTCATTTTCTGATATCCTCTTCAATCTCCTTTTTCCTGAATGTTGTAGTTTTCAGAGTAGGGGTCTTGCACTTCCTTTGTTAGACTGATTCCTAGGTATTTCATTTTTCTGAGTGCTATTGTGAATGGAATTGATTCTCCAATTTCTCTCTCAATAAGTATGTTATTTGTGTATAAAATGCTATTGTTTTTTGAGTGTTGATCTTGTATCCAGCTACACTACTAAATTTGGCATTTAAATGTAGCAGTTGTTTGGTGGAGTTTTTAGGATGTTCTATTTGGAGAATTATGTCATCAGCAAATAATGACAGTGTAACTTCTTCCTTTCCTATCTTTATTACTTTTATTTCTTTCTCTTATTTAGTTGCTGTGGCTAATGCTTCTAGCACTATATTGAAGAGGAGTGGTGATAGTGGACATCCTTGAGTTGTTCCTGACATTATTGTGAAAGGTTTCAGTTTTGAGCATTAAGTATGATGTTGGCTGTTGTTTTCTCATAAATAGCTTTTATCAGGTTGAGATAAAGTCCATCTATTCTGATTTTCTGTAGGGTTTTGATCCTGAATGGGTGTTGGATTTTGTCAAATGCTTTTCTGCATCTCTTGAGATGACCATATGGTTTTTGTCCTTGAGTCTGTTAATATAGTGAATTACGCTTATTGATTTATGTGTGTTGAACCATCCTTGCATTCCTGGGATAAATACAACTTGGTTAGGGTGTATGATCTTCTGCATAATTCTCTGTATTGTATTTGCCAGTATCTTGGTGAGGGTTTTTGCATCAGTGTTCATTAGGGACATTGGCCTGTAGCTCTCTTTTTTGGTTGGGTCTTTTTCTCCTTTTGGAATCAAGGTAATGGTTCCTTACAGGAATGAATTTGTGAGTACTGCTTCCCTTTAGATTTCTTTAAAGAGTTTGAGAAGTATTGGCATTAACTCTTCTTTGAAAGTTTTGTAGAATTCAGCAGTGAAGCCATCAGGACCAGGGCTTTTGTTTGTTGGCAGGTTTTTTTTTTCTATTACATTTTCAGTTTCACAGATTGATATTGGGTTTTTTAACATTTCTATATCTTCTTCATTCAACTTTGGAAGTTCATATGTGTCTAGAAATCTATCCATTTCTTCTACATCTTCCATTTTATTGGAATACACATTTTCAAAATATGCATTTATTATCCTATGGAGTTCCACTGGATCAGTGGTAATTTCCCCCTTATCATTCCTAATAGTGTGAATTTGAGCCTTTTCCTTGTTTTGTTTGACAAGGTTGGTTTAGGGTCTGTCAATTTATTTAGCCCTTCAAAGAACCAATTCTTAGATTTGTTGATGTTTTTGTATTGTTCTCTTGGTCTGCATTTCATCAATTTCTTCTCCGATCCTTATAATTTCCTTCCTGTATGAACTTTAGATTTGTCTTGCTGCTCTTTTTCTAATAGTTTGAGGTTCAGCATTATATTGTTCATTTGCATTTGCTCTCTTTTCCTCATGTAGGCATTCACTACTATGAATTTCCCTCATAGAACTGCTTTCATTGTGTCCCATAGATTCCTGTATATTGTACTGGAGTTGTCATTTAATTGTAAGAACTGTTTAATTTCTTCTGTGACCCATTGGTTGGTCAGTAGTGTACTGTTTAATTTCCAATTATTTGTGATGATCTTGAAGTTTCTTTTGCTATTAAGCTCTAATTTCAAAGCACTATAGTCTAACCATATACAGGGGATAACTTCAATTCCTTTGCATTTACTTAAACCTGTTCTAAGACCTAGCATGTGGTCTATTTTGGAGCACGATCCATGCGTGGCTGAGAAGAATGTAAATTCTGACTTTGTGGGGTGAAATACTCTGTAGATATCTATTAAGTCTATTTGTTCAAGAGTTTGGTTTAGCTCAAGTATTTTCTTGCCAAGTTTTTGTCCAGTTAATCTGTCTGTGTGTGAAAGCAGGGTGTTGAAGTCCCCTGCTACTAATGTATTGGTGTTTATCTTATTTCTCATGTGCATTAATGTTTGTTTTATATAGTTGGGTGCATTAGAATTTCATGCATAAATATTTAAGATTATCATTTTCTTTCTCTTGAATTTTTCACTGTACAAGATTCTAGTGGCCTTCATTATCTCTCTTAATCAGCTTTGGTTTGAAATCTATTTTATCTGCAACTAAGAAGGCCACACCTGCTTTTGTGCAGTTTCCTGTTGCATGGAGAATTGTTTTCCATCATTTTACTTTCAGCCTATGGCTTGCTTTGTGAATTAGGTGTGTTTCCTATATGCAGCAGA
>PVIC010028467.1:0-23187 GCA_004025085.1 Thryonomys swinderianus
AAAAAAAGAATAAATCTAAAAAATAAATAATTGACCATGTCTCTAAGCTTCTGCCTGATAGGGAGCAAACGCCAGTTTTCTCAACGGTTCTGCCTTTCATTAAAAATTAGCAACAAGAATTATGAGATAGACCCAAAGCTCTCTCGACATCATGTACTCTGAATGCAAGTATTAATAAGATCAAAGTGTCTAGCTCATATAATTATTGCTTAGCCATGAAAACATTTGTCAAAAAGACTACAGATGCCATATAACATAATAGCCTTTATTATAAACTTTCATTTGTAGGTTTGTTTGAAACCAGCACTGTTTACAATACAACCCAAGGAAAAAAATACACAGTTATGTGGTGGTGCTGGGCACCATAGCTACCCTTCCTTGCTTCCATTACTAGGAGCTTCTGAGCACACTAAAAATAAGCCATATTGCTATCACAGAAGAATTATCTGGAAGAAAATGTTATAGAAAGATTGAAGCAATAATATGCAAGCCAGACTTTGGAAATGCTGTTTAAAAATCAGCTGCCATTGCAATATAATGCAGACATATGTGCAAAATACTATCTTGTGAAGTAAGTATAAAACTGTATCAGTATTGCCATAAAACTGCCCTTGCTGACAGGTTTATAGTGGCAGGATGATAAGAATTATCTAATGGACTGGTTTCTAGTGTCAATAATACATTAAAAATGAACTCTGCAATGAGATATTTAGAGCTATCATCGAACTTACTCCACAGAGAATATACTCCCACCTTTTTTCTTAAGTGGCAAACAAATGTAGTGAAAGATTGTTGCATGATATTTTTGATTCTAAAATACAATGTTTTAAAAACATATTATTTCTCAAAGAGTTTATTCCTGCAACTCCCTGCCTCAGTGAGAGACACACACCACCAGCCTTTGAAAACCTCCTTTAACTTGTCTCTGGACCTCATCTTCTTATCTGCATAGAATGGATAGTAGCACTTAACTCATAGGTTTATGTGAAAATTCAATTAAACGTGTTAATGCAATTGAAGAGATTAGCAGAGCACATGGGGCACCTCAGCAGGTCTGATACATGATGGCTGTTACTACATTTATTTATGATGATTATTTCAACTTTGTCATTTGAGTTACCATGCACAGAAAGTTCTTCCTTTACAAATGGTGGTTTTATTAGCCAGTGCTTTAATTCTGAAATATTCACCAAAAGCAGAAAAACATGTCTTCATGGGCATTTAAACGCCTGTGTTACTGAATTAGTTTCCTGTTTCTGCTGCAGCAAACTCCCACAGGCTCGGGGACTTAGCAGGGAGCAGGTATGTTCTCCTGTGTATCTGGGGTGAGGTCAAATCGAGGGGTCAGCCTGACCGTGCTCCTCAGAGACGCCGCCTAAGACAGCAGCTCAGTGTCTCTCAGTATCGAAAGATCATCGAAAGACCCTGGTGGTTGTATCAGTTCCACCATGATAACCCGGGTGTGCGCCCCTCTTCGAGATCCTAAAATCAACCAGCCCCGTGGGGTCACTTTGATCAGGCGAGGTAACATGTTCCAGGCTCTGCGCATCGTGAAGTGGCCGCATCTAGGAGGCCGTTAGTCAACCCGTGCAAGTCAGTGTTGCCTGCAGCCAACACCAAGGCTTCCGCGGACGGCGTTTCAGAGTCCTCCGCTGTCTCCGTCAGGCGCCGCTGCTCTCACAGCCCACGGTGCATCTTCACTGCGGTGTTCCCAACTCAATCGTGAATGATCCTCATGGTGCACGGATGTGTGTGCCAAAATACCACTCACCTGCCCCCCCAAAACTGTCTTCCTAATATTTTCTTGCCAATAGATTTAAATGCAACCATATAAACCATGGTTTTTGTTGCTGCTGTTTAAAAAGAAGAAACTCTTAGACAAGAGACCATAGACTGCCTGTTTTACAATGAATCTTTTTTTTTTACTTTTTGAGACAGGGTCTTGCTTTGTGGTTCAGGCTGGCCCTGAGCTCACTATGGTGCCCAGGCAAGCCGCCGCGAACTCAGCAATCCTCCTGTCTCTGCCTCCCGATACAATGAATCATTTTTGTTAAAATCAGCAAGGAATGAGCAAAAACTTTCTGCCTCTTGGTCATCTCCACCCATGTCTTCACTTACTTTGTAATTGCTGGTCCTGTGCTCGTCTGCAGCGCTGGACCTGCGCATGCGCCCTCTCGCCACCCTCGGGATTGGCCGGCAGCGCTCTCCGAACAGTCCAGGTCGGGAGACGGGTGGCCCTTGATCCAAACACCTGTACTGTTTATTGTGTTCCTAATTAAGTCCCTTTGCTTCATGCCCTAAAAATACCATGAAGTTAGATTTAAATTCAGAGATAAGTGTGTTAGCACTATAAAGGCTCCAATTCCTTCGCGGTGGAAGACAATTTTGGAAAACAGTTACTCCGTTGCGTTGATGTCTGATGTAAGCAGAGCTCTCTTAAAATGTCAGCTACCATCTTCTCTGCGAATGCATTACTGGGCACGGTGCAGTATTTAAATGGACCTTTTTATCTTCTTCACCACATAAAAATAACTCTGTTGTGTTATATTGATAACAGAGGTCGTATTTGAAATACCACTTCTCCTATTCTTCAGTTAAAAAGATTCAAATCTTTAAAAAATTGTGAAACTTGCCAACATTGTGGCAGAGATCGACTCAGCCCTGACTCGAGACATCGGCTTGCCTCTCTCTCTCTCCCTCTTGTTTTCTTATTTTAAAATTGTTTTATGTTGCTCTTAATTGTTGATGGTAACAATTTTTATTTGTAAATTAAGGTCTTGTGCTTCAGTCAGTTAAATTTCTCTCTAAGACTGTGGGGAAGAGTCATGGGAGCTCGTGACAGCCTGCAGCGGAGGGGCTGCGTCCACAGCCGCTGGCCTCCAAAGCTGCCTTCTCTCCTTGTCTTCATAAACCTCTTTGTACTGAGACGTCTCATACCCTCCGGGGTGGCCCAGCACACACCGGAGGTTCTCTGTCAGAAAGGTAAAGGTGCAGGACCTTAGGTCCTCAGGAGAAAATCGGAAGTACCAATAAATACGTAAATAGTTCCTGGTGATGTCTTAAGTCTTAGCAAAATGCATGGACTTCAAAACCCCCAAAGGCCTGTGCTGAGGAATCAAATCCAAGAGAAAAAGACAGATCTGACCAAAGAAACTAGAGAAACTTCAGGCAGACACATGCTCAGTGGTGGTGATGGAGAGCGAAGCGGCTGAGAGCAGAGAAGCCAACGCAAGGCATCGCATCTGGTGAGAGGGAAACACTTTATTGCAAAGAGCCACAGGCGTGTTGGGCCTATCTCCCACTGGCCAGTAGAAAAGGGCTTTGAGATGTTGGGCATGGCTGACACGTCCAGGAGTCTCATACACCAGGCCTCATGGAAGGCATGGGTTCTTGTACTTGGGAATTTTCCGTTTCCATTATTCTAGTCCCTGTTGTAACTGTTAATTGCACGCATGCCTTCAAATTCAGTCTGCAAGGACTAGCTCTCCTTCCTCTGGTTCTGTTCTTGGAAGTTTGGGGTTCCAGGCCCTCAGGGTCATTTTGAGTCAGGTCCCAAGTTTTGGATTTGACTCCTGAGAAACAGTTTGGGTGGCTTGAGGAACAGGCAGTGACCAGCGCAAATTAGGCAAACAGCCCTGAAACACTGTGGGAGCCAGGAAGAGGAAAAATGAACATCAACATAAAAAAAAAAATAAGGCTCAGGAGTTATGGGGATTTTGAAGTAGACACACTCTTGCTCCGGATTAATTCAGATCCACCTATGACATAGGCATTTAGAAGGAAATTAAAAATGAAATTCTAAAAGTATCCAATCATTTGGGGGTAAAGTCAAGACATAAACACATTCAGGAAGCACAGTTGGGTAGCAGAGCCCGAGAGAAGTTAGGAGTCTGGAATCATTTTTGGTAAAGCAAAAAAAAAAAAAAAAACAGAGAAGTGTACACAGCATTTTCTAAAAATGAAAATGCTTCACACAAAACACATATGATCACTGAAAATTACCAGTACATGAAAACCTTTATTTAGACCTAATTTTGAAGATGTACTCTGTTCCGGGGTATAACTCTCACATTTACACCCCTCGTGTTATTTTTCTCGTGAAACATTCTTTTTTTTTTTTTTTTTCCCTCTTGAGACGGGGTCTCGCTTTGTAGTTCAGGCTGGCCCTGAGCTCACTATGGAGCCCAGGCAAGCTGCCGCGAACTCAGCAATCCTCCTGTCTCTGCCTCCCGAGTGCTGGGATTACAGGCGTGAGCCACCACGTCCGGCATTGTGGTATGCGGTGTTGATTGTTGGTGGGCGTGTCTCCACGCCCAGCATTATATGTGGTTACCGGGGATCGAACTCAGGTCCTTGTGCTTGCGAGGCAGGCACCAGAACCACTGAGCTAACCCTCTGGTCTTCGTGAAACATTCTTGTGAACGTGCTGTATAGGAGTAAGAATGGCATTTATTGATGTGCTATTCTCCTGTAAGTCACTCTCTTTTGGGCAATTTTGAGATGTTTTCTTTAAGACCAAGCAAGATTTAGATGGAATCTACTGAGAATTGTGTATTTTTAAGTAATGAAAAAAAAATGTACTCACTTCTGAATTTCTGAATCATCTTGAACATCACCCATATATGATATTTACTTGAGCCTAACATGAGTCATTGTATAATTGCTGGTTATAAAAATCCAGTTAACACCTACTTACATAAATTAATACTTTCACATGTTTACAGAATACTTCCTATATCATCTACATTTATCACTTATTTAATTTGTCCATGAGGAGTTTATTGATGCATGGTCAATTTTATGGCATGATAATTTAGAAAAGTAAAGCTTATTCATTGTGATGGGCAGAACTGCGAAGATGTCCCCCTACCCCACCCCACAGTACTGCTGTTCCCTCATTACTCAGCCAAATGGCCTATGAAAAAGCCATTATAAATATAGTGAACCTCTTCAATCAGTCGCACATTGAAATGCAGGGATCATCCAGGTGGACTGGACCAAATCAGTAAGCACTGAGCCCCAAGATTCTCCTGATGGTAGGAAGGAAGCTCAGCGACTCAAAGCATGAAGGAGATCCAGTGTGCTCTTACTGGCTTTGAAGAGAAAGTCAGGAGCTACAGACTTAGTTCAAGAGGTTGCACCTGCCCTGTAGGATCAAGGTCCTAAGTTTAATGTCCTGTAATGGAAGAAAGAAGGAAAAGGAAGTCAGTAGGTGACCAGAAAGCGCTCATGTGGCTGTTAAGGGCTAGAGATGGCTCTTGTCTGATGACCAGCCAGCAAACAGGGTCCTGGATTGTACAGGTGGGAGGAACAGGGTGGAGTCTGGCCAACAACTTTAGTGAGCTGTTCGTTCAAGGCTCCCAAGAGGCTCCAGAACCTCAGTTTGGATGTTGTGGCCCCAAACAGAAAGCTCAGCAGAACCTGCATTGGTTCTGATCTGTGGGACTGTTGTTAAGATTGTGGTAATGTTTATATGCAGCAAAAAAATAACTAAGTAAGTGTAAGAGGCATCACACACTTGAAGACACACAGGACACGGAGTCTGGTCATCTCGCAAGTGACAAAGGAGGAAGTGTTTTGTCTAATGTAACTAGAAAGCAGGAAGTGACTTACTTGCCCGAGGACTTGGGTTTGAGCTAAGGCCACAGCTCAGTTGTCCTAAGCTCCACATGAGAACTCCCACTTGTACATCACGCTCTGCTCTGTACACAGGTTCTACCTTTGCTTTCTATCACTTTGTGCTCCAATGTATTATTTCCTGCTACATAATATTATCCAGGACATATGCCAACCTGTACTTCCCACTTTGCCATTCATTAAAGTTAACCCTTTTTGTACAGAACTTGAATATTCTGCCTCATTCAAAGCTACTGTTCTCACCCAACACAGGCTGGACTTCACTGAGGTGAATCTGGTGAGAAGCGTGTGACCGGCTGAGCTCTGTCCTCCTGTCCTCTCCCTGGCTTCGGGTCCCTCCAGGTTGGGGACAGATTGAAAATGTGTGACAAAACAGGGAAGCCTTTTTCTGACTGCCAGATTATTTTTACATTGATTCTCTAACTAATAATAACTTTCCATTAATGCCCTGCAGGGTTGAAGACCAGAAAGCAGAGTGTGAGAAGCGGCTCTTGGAGAGATTCTCGGTCCTCCCTCCTTTGGCTGGACTCCCTTGTGAAGCCACTCTTCCCAACAGGACTCCTCTGCGCCCTCTTGCAAGGCTTCTGAGCGCACCCACAGGAAGCACATGCTCTTGGAGTATTCTCCCTCGAGACTAGAGTCAAGTAGCTGTGATTTCTGCCTCTGTCCCCGTCCTCTCTGTCCTGTCCTCCTCTGCCCACTGTGGTGGGCATGGGACAACTGGCAAATCTGTGTCTTGTGCTGTCTCAAAGGCTACGCCTGGCCAGTCATGGCTTCCTGTGACCATCCGTGGTTGCATGTCCTCTGGGTTCTACATGCTTCACTCCTCACCATCACCACCAGCCCAGGACATGAGGACCCCCAAGAGTCCTTTTCTTCTGTCTCTTCCATTCTCTTCCTATAGATAAGGAAGGTGACTCATGGCAGTATGAAAAATCCCACTGCCTCTTGGCAAGGTACCATCTCATGCCTACTATTGGTTGCTTCCTTTAGAGAGCAGAATACCTACAGCTACTTACACCCAGCTGAGAACCTGAACACTCAAGTCTCAGAGAAAAGAGAAAGTTCCACCAGCGATTTATGGCAGTAGCATGAAACACTCACTTGTGTCCCGACTTCTGGAAGAAGAAAAGGGGAGATGTGACTTACCCATGTCTCACCTCAGACTATGAACTGAAATAGTTAACTTCATTTATAATTTCTTTTGCTTCTATCAAAATTAAGAAGATGGTATCTGAAAAAAATTAATACACCTATAAAGGATCTGTATTTCATTTATCATCTGTGAGTTATATATTATCTGAGATCTTTGGAAATTCATTTCTATGTAAGTATTTAAATAAGCAATAAAATTTTGAGATCACAGTAGAGCAGCCAAGATGAGACAGAGAGGTGATTGTGTATCTCATTTTGAAGTTAGTCCATCTTATTGAAAAATTATGACTTGACAATACCATTAAGTACTTTAACACTTTGGAGGAAAATAAATGAAGTGATAGGCTATAGAGATATAATTCCAGAATTATGAATAAATTAAGGTACAATGCACCCTAGACATTTGCCAGGTCTCTGTTCAAAAGTGATATTTCTAGGGTGTTGGCCAAGGTGTGTGAAGAGGAACACGTTTGCAGGTGTTATAAGGCAGTTCTAGGTTGACTATGAAACAGAGATCAAAGAGAAAATAAGGAACCTGCAGAAACTATGGCTCAGATGGACATTAGGCTCCATCTCCAGGGCTGTCAGAGGCAAAGGGGAAAGGTCGACAGCTCTGAAAAACTCTGAAGTGCTCTGGAAGAAGGGATTGTTGTCCAAATGGCATATAAATCACAGCCCACTCCTGGATGGGAGCAATATGTGGTGAAAGTGGGAGGAAGCATATCATTGTTACATTCATTTACTGAGTGCTGGGCTGGCACGAGATAGGATTGCACTGAGCAGGACGGACAGAACACTGCTGTAATCCAGGGTGCTAACAGATGGAGGTACACAGACCAGGCATGAGTGGGAGAGAAGACATGGTGCAGAAACTCCAAGTTATAGACTTTGTTTACCATAAAATAAATCTCCAAATGTTGACTTTCTACTGTCCAGCTTTGGGGGAACGGGTATAACATAACAGTGTACCTTCACTTATGCACCATACAGGGGCATTCATCCATCTGTTATCGATTAGACTCCCTGTTTTAGAATGGCAGGATCTACTTATGTGGACAGGAGTTTGTCCCTGGCCTTCTGCAACCTCAGTTTCTGCATCTTACCCAGCTTTCCTTTCTCGAAGCTCATGGTAGCCACTTGCCTTCACCGGACTTTGCTTACTGAATGCCAGGAAGAGGTTTAGCCTCTCTTGCCAACAAAAATAGGGGTAGAAAAATTGAACATTCCCTAGAATGCTATGTCCCTGTGATGAGTGAAGATTTTCAAATAAAAACAAATTTATTTTGAAAAAAGAGTGGGAAAAGAGTGAGCAGTGGAAAGCGAGCTCAAAGCACACCCCAGGGGGAAAGTATGGGAGTCACCGAGGTGAAGGACAGAGCCCCTCCCATGTAGTACCAAGTGGGGGGCACAGTACACATGGCTCAGACAAAAAGTTCAATATTTAAAGTGCATTTCAAAGGGAAATGATAGAAGAAATCGTACTGGTATTTTGGAAGCAATAAGAACCTCGGCTAACAGAAGATAGGCAACAATTTTCCTTAGTTCAGTATATTTAGAAAGTTCTTAATTTTTTGGATTTCTATTCTCAGTTTGAAACTTAGTGTTGAAGTCAGCAATTGTGGTTTTATATAAATACAGAATTCAAAATCAGAAAATAACATTTTAAGTAGACTGCCCTTTTAAAAAGCACCTTGTCCTGGGCATTACCTGTTAATACTTTATTTCAATAAGAGCAGACATTGGCCTATTGCTTTGTCAACTTCATGTTTTACCAGATGCAAAACAAGCCGACAGCAGAATGGTATGTTGTTTGGAAGTTCTCGTGAAAAACTTTTCTACAAAATTAAAAAAAAAAACTGAAATAGCAGTTTTTTTATTTTCAAAAATGATAGTTTAAAATTTGATAAGAGGAGCCATTTTGACAAGAACATTAAAATTAGTTTTACATTAACTATGGCTTTTGCCTTTATTTAGCCTTCAGTGACCAGTGTGGTACTATTTAGCATAACCAAAGCCAGGAGAGAACTATGTCTTTATGTGAAACTGGGTTTCAAGATTTAATAACAGGCAGAGAGCTGACTTTCCTAAAAAGGACAGACAGTAAATATCTGCTGATCACAGCGTGGCCCCTGTCCCAGTCTCACAAGTTTCAACTGGATCATTGTAATAGAGAAACAGTGTGGCCTAGTGGTTGGGCAAAAGATCCTGGCTCTGCCCAAGAAGACTGTGAGTACAGGAGCAGACAGGCTGGGCGTGACTGACAGCTGTAGTTTGAGGCCCTGTGGCCTTGGTAACCTGCTGTCTTCAGTTGGAGATGAGCAGCAACACCACACAGCTACCACAGGAAGACGGGTGCTAGGGAAGGACGGGTGCACGTGTCCTGAGCCACAAGGGACATGGATGTCTCCGGACAGGGCCACAGGGCCACCACACAAGTCCCTGCACGGCTCTGGGGCAGGTGCACCGCACTCTTGCCACCTGCAGTACTCCCTGAAATCAGTAACACCCTTGAGAACTGGGGCGGGAGGCGTGGTCACCTCCGTTTCCCAACTCCCATCATTCCATTGCATGTCCCCACCTTCCGGGCTGATTACGGTGGATGAAGAGGGACACAACTGAGTGAAACATAGTATCTCTGAACTTTTATATCTGGTGTTTATCCCTTTTCCCTATTTGGCTATGAAACGTATGGGTTTAAGTCGGATTTATCAGTTTGTATTTTGTCAGAAAGTAGGATGAATTCAAATATAAGCAGGAAATAAGGAAAGGTAAACAAAGGCTTTTCAGAATTGTTAAGTAAAACTGTGGTTTTACGACCTTGAAAATAATTCTCCTTTTAAGTGAGACTTGACTATTACATTCATTTCCCTATGGGATTAACTGAGATTTAAAAAATGATGAATACACAAGGTTAAATACCTCATGATTTCTTTTATATGAGAAACCCAAAGTATAAATAAGTTAGGGAGAAAAATTCAAGACATATAATAGGAAGCAGAGAGATAGAGCTTTTGCAAATGAGAATAGGACCAAGAGATGGCAGGAGAGTGGGCACAAAGGAGCTTCTGGTAAATCTGAACTCTCTAGGGTAGCCCTGGCAAAACATGCGAGTGAATAGAGACAGGGGACCCGAGCCTGACTCAAGGGTCCTCCATGCTGCCAAGCCCACCAGCTCGGGTGGATCCCTTTGCTGATTGGTTCCTCATTCTAGAGACCAACTTTACCCTCAGAGTTCTTCTCAAAAGCAAATTGTATCAATCTCCAAGTGGCATCAGCTAATAATATATGATCTCAACATATGAGTTTGGGGGAAGGGTGCACAAACATTCAGAGGACAGCACATATCAGCAAAAATTAGTTAGAAGAGTAGACGTGTTTGTGAATTGAAATTCTCATGTTAAATTTCAGTTAATCTAACTCTGCTTTTAAATTCAAAAGCCCCTATTAAATCCAAGAAAAATATTTATAGATATCAGCAAAGCAATTTTATAGTTCTTATGGAAAAGCCAAGGCTTTAAAGGGTCAAGAAATTACTAAGGGTGAAAAAATTAATTAAAGAACTGATACTACTTAACATCAAATTAAAGTAATACAAAAACTGAAAGATAAAGAAATGTACAACAAAGCTTGGAAATAAATGGGCATAAATAAATTCAATTGTCATTGACACAGAAGTGTTTTCAATATGTGCTAATGGGGCACATATTCATGTGATTTTTTTAATTTGAATTCTTTATTGGTACATTTTATATACAGCTCACAATCAAACTCAACATTGGAGAACCAGTATATGACCCAAGTTAATTCTCAAAATTTTAAATGATGATGGTTCAAAACATACACCTTGTGCTTTACACAGAAGAGTTTGCTGGGTGAAGGAATTGTGTTGACAGTAGCTTGCCCCACACTCTCTCAGCTTGGGCGACTGCAGAGAAGACATCTGCTAACAGCCAACTGAGAAGTCTTTGTCATGCCTCCTTGCTGATTTGAGAATTGGTTCTCTGCTTTAATTTTGGTAACTTGATTGTGATGTGAATAGACACACTTCTCTTGGTTTATTTCATTGAGAATCTAGCCCTCAAGCACCTAGATGTTGATTTTCCATAGGTTTGGGAAATTCTTGCTATAAATTATTTAATTTATTCAAATGTGCTTCCTGAAACCCTTTACCAATGTTTAATGCAGATATTACTTGTCTTGATGAGTTCTCATAATTCTCATATATCTTTTTCTTTTCTTCTTTTTCATTTTACTCTTGGTGGATAATCTCACCAGTTGTATCTTGTATCTTGGAAATCATCAAGTCTTGTTTTATTATGTGTGCCATGAGGCTTTCTATTGATTTTTTCATTTCAGTCAGTATATTTGTTACCTCTAGGATTTCTATTTGTTTTGTTAACTTTTGTGCCAAATGTCTCACTTTATTTATAAATTGTTTCTCAGACTTCACTTAATTTTCTTACCCACATTTTTCTTTGTAGTTAGCCTGATCTTCTGTAAGGGAATTATTCTGAATTTTTTTGTCAGTGCTTTTACAGATCTTAATTGACTTAAGCTCATAACTGAGGAATTGCATGAAATTAATTCTTTCCACTATTCTGGTTGCTAACCTAACAGGATGAGAACTGAATCAGATTTCCCCGTAAGATCAATATTGAGCACAACCAGTGCGTTTTATTTAGTTCTCATCCTTTTTTTTTTTTTTTTTTTTTTTTTGCCAAAATCTTGGAAAGAATTGTTTGTCAATCAAGCTACAACTTATTCCCTGATTGTTTTTAATCCTGACCTCTTGGTATTGGTGCCTGAGCACTGGAGGAGATGGCCACATCTTCACTGCTCTTTGACAGTGATAGACCTTCAAAATTTAGACTATTCTGAGATTCAGAATCTCATAAATCTAGGAAAGGTAGCCTTTAGCATCAGGTTCTAAAGTTGTGCTGGTTCACTGTCTGTTCTGTGAGTTCAAATGGAACTGCTGCACGAGACCCAAAAATCTGGTGAGTCAACTCTCTGACCCTTCAGTTAGGTGAAACTGCTGTCTGTTCTTATTAATTACTTGTGATCAAGCAGAGTTTCAGGGTTCCTTTCTGAGTGGGCAATATTGCTATTTTCCATTTGCAGTGGGGCCCGGCCACATGCTGGGTTCTGAACTTTGGCAAAGCCTTGTGATTGCTGCTGGGACATTCAGGATGAGCAAAACCAGAAGCTCCACTCCTCAGTTAGGTCTGGATGGAGAGCTGCCTTCTGCCTTGAATAAAATTAACACTGGGGACTGAAATCTTGTGGCATCACCATAAAGTCAGTACAGCGGGGCAAAGCTAGATGACCCTTTGGGGGAAAACTGAGCACCATGTTTTTGGAGCTGCTGCTCAGCTAGTGGGGGTGGGCAGAGCCAGAGTGTCTCAGATTTATGGCTCTCTGCTTGCCTTGCAGCCAGAGCAGGCTTGGGAGAGCTTGAGGTTTGCAGGGAGATGAGTGCTGTGTCTCCCAAGCCTCTGCTGTGTACAATAGATGCACCCTGTGTGCATCGAGCATGTATTTCTGAGCAGGAGGAATCTACACAATGGTACATAAGAACATTATTGTAACTGGTTTCCTCAGTCACACAGGAAATGTATGAGAGTGAGGGGGTCATGACCAGTGTCGCTTTCCTGCATAGTAATCGTGCATTTTTTAACTTGCTGAAATAAAATGCTACTTTTATCACTTAAAAGACTAAATCCTCATTCACCTGAGCAAAAATACATGAGGACTAGAGATACATGTTTGAAAGAACTGCATATTTAAAGATTCCTAGATAACTTATAACGTGGAAAATTTGGTGGAAAGGTGCAGATAGCAGCATAGGATTTCCAGCTTGTGCCGCTTAATAATCTCATGGATCAAGAGTAGTTTCACATTATCCAGAAGAGGAACAATTCAGTCTGCACGTAGATGAAGGGAACTTTCAGTCCTCATACTTTTCCCAAATGCTGCACGACAAAGTTCCATACTTCACAATAATTATTTCCAAAAAGGAAAACTAATGACAGGAAAAGTGAAATGCAATAAGTTCTTGGAGGTAGTTAGTTTTATTTTCTATGACATTGCTTTGATTCAGCTATAAAAACCACTATAGGCCAGGGACTTAGCTCAGTGGTTCCAGCGTCTGCCTGGCAAGAGCAAGGTCCCGAGTTTGATCCCCAGCAACCACTTACAACAATGCTGGGTGTGGTGGCTCATGCCTGTAATGCCATCACTCAGGAGACAAAGGCAGGAGGATAGCTGAGTTCGAGGCTGGCCTGGGCTACATAGTGAACTTAGGGCCAGCCTGAACTACAAAGCAAAAGCTTGTCTGAAAAAAAAAAAAAAAAAACCTAAACTAAATTAAAAAACCACTATAATATTGGCCTTTAGTTTCACAGCAGTCATGCTTCATACACTTGTTTTTCTTTTCTTTTTTTCTTTTCCAGCCCTGTGGATCCAACCTAGGACCTTGTGCTTGCACTAGGCGCAGCACTACTGAAGTAAATCCTGGCCTCATACACTTCTATTACTAATAGATGAAAACATTTTCAGGATATAAGAAATCAGTTTCCAATTACTCAGTACTTTTTCCTAAGGTTAACAAAAGCAAAATTGTATTGTAGAGAAGAAAAAGGTTTCCTTTACTCCAGATACAATTTTTCATAATGTCTTATAATGAATTACTTTGAATTATCCATAAAACAATACATTTCTACATTTATGGGATTTTTATTAACATTTTGTTGTCAAAGTAGTGAATAATAGGGCTTATCTCGGGAGATTGTCAGGGGACAGATACAGGTATCTTTTCCCTGAAATGTATTCCGAAGCCAGTGAGAGGCTCCAGCGCTCTAAAAGTTCATTAAACCAAGTCTTTCTACTTCACAACAATTGAAATAAAGGAGTTCCATTAAATAATCAGATAATTAGCATCCTATAAACACATATCTCTTTATTTATTTATTATTTTGTCTTTCTGTTGACATTATCCAAGTATTAAATATTACAAAACATAATACAATACTCAAAAGCATTTCATTAACCTTTGTGGGGTAGTTTAGGGCAAAACGTCATGTATTCTCTGAGTTGGAATTTTATTTTCTGAGATTTATGAGAGGTGTACGATGAGAAACTTACTGTTCGCACAAGTTATTCAGCAACCAGCCCTGTGTGCATCAAGCATGTATTTCTGAGCAGGAGAAATCTATACAATGGTACATGAGAACATTCTTATAACTGGTTTCCTCAGTCACACAGGAAATGTATGAGGGTGAGGGGGTCCTGACCAGTGTTGCTTTCCTGCATATTTATCGTGTATTCTGTAACTTGCCGAAATCAAATGCTACTTTGATCACTTAAAAGACTAAATCCTAATTAGAAACATAGCCTTCAACCAGCAGTTAAAAACACCAGATTGTGACCCCCATGTTTGTTTCCACTGGGTAGAAGTGAAATATTCCAATATATTTAGTAGAAAAAAATAATAGTTCTTATTTCTAGATTTGGGCAGTAAAGCAGCAGTCATGGCTGTCTGTGCCCCTGCAGTGTGACTGAACACTAACACGAGGAGAGAGGTCGCTGGAACGACAGACGGAGGAAGCGTGTGTCATACGCCGTGACACGGAACCCTTAAGATCCCGAGTTTATCGCAGGACAGAATTTACTTTTGCACCATGTGACAGGACAAGAAAGTCAGCAGCTCGGTGCGCTGACATAGCAACAAAACACGACCTTAATTAGCTCACGCAGAGGACGCACTGAGGAAAAAGTGACATTCCACCCAGGCGTACACTATCAAGCACAACCCTCCTTGACCTGCCATCTATCAGGAACGAGCTGATAGCTGTCTGGTTGGGCAGAGGGGCCCTCACTGCCCTTTACCCTGGGGCACATGGCTCATCCGCACAAACGGTACTTGAGGACCTTCTCAGCTCCTTGATGTCTGACCACTAAGTGTCTGCACGCGACCATCTCACAGACGAGACCCCTCTGTGATGAAATTAAAGGTTCATCCTGTAGCTCAAAGAAAAAGTCAGCAGCCATGGGAAGAAAGTAGATCTAACCCACAGGCGATGCAAGGCCTCTGTTTTGCAGAGCTGGTTTGTCTTTCCACTGTTTAAAAACTAGCAGCAACAACACGCTGTCCCTCGGAATTTGTATAGAGGTTGTCTCCCAGTCCCTTCAGAAGTGCTGCTGTCAATGAGCTTTGCGGCCTTGGCCCCCTCTGGAAACCTTGCAAATCACCTTCGTTCATTTTCTCTACCTCATTGTTTCTATCAAGCTCCGCAGAACAAAAGAATCCCTCCCCAGGGAGCAACCCACAGCCCCTGCTTCTCAGCTGTCCAGGACTCTGGGCTTCCTTGAGCTTGTGTTGTGTGTGTGTGCATGTGTGTGCGTGTGTGCACGTGCACTCATGAGTGTGTACACGCTTTGCAGCCCTCGGCGTTGTCCAGTAACACTTCTTTATCTGAGCTCTCTCTGCTTTCAGTTCTCCTCCCTTGTGAATCAACAAGTCCATTTCTCAGGTCACTCATGACTAACATATCTTTGCTTAAAAATATTTAACAGCTCTTCATTTTTGAAGGCTTGATTTCAAAGTGCAAACTTTGTAAAGATGGAATTTCTGGTTCCTGTTTGCTTACAACTTCTGTGTAACACAGTACAGCCACCTTAGTGCGGTAAAACAAACACCCAGATTGACTGTGTGCGGAGGGTGCGGGTGGCAGCAGGGTGCGTGCTCAAGACATCGCTGGCTGGTGTGCAGGCAGGTCTGGGAGGAGTCAGCACTAGGAGACGCCAGGAGGAAAAGCTGCCCTGGCCACTGGGGTTGGGAGACAATCCTTCCTTTCTGGTGTAGGACTGGAAACCCCTCTCCCCTTGCCACCAGTTCCCAGAGGCAGTGCCCGATCCTGACACTCAGGGCTCCCTCCTGTCTATACTTTCTGACAGTCTCTTCATCTGGCATCTATATTTAAATTTAATGTGATGAGGAGATTCATTGCCACCTACCTAGAAAATCTCTCTGTTTAGAATTCAACTGATTGTGCCCTTAATTACCTCTTTCCCCTTGGAAAGTGCAGTTAGTTGAGTAACAGGGAGCTGTTCACATATCAAAGGTCTAGAAACTTGGAGGGTCTGTTGGAATTCTGCCTATCACAAAATCCTCTCCTAATCTGCCCCAAGTGACCTTGGAAAACACCACCAGCTACTTATAGCCCTGACTCGATGTGTTACCCGTGGCTTTGTGTAACTTTAGACTGTGTTGGAAATGTAATCCTCAAGCCCCCTGCAGAATGACTATACTGGAACTATGGGGTTAGGGTTAGACATTGGAATTTAGATGTATCCCCTGTGTCCAGTGATTTTGACACGTCCTGCGCTGCAGTGTTATTTCCCTGGATCCCACCTCTCAGGTAACACACAGGAGGAACCTCCGGAGAACCACCACACAGATCTCTCCCCCTCACTGCAGCTCTGACTCCATGAGAGGGGTGGGCTGTGAGAAGGTGCGAGGTCCTTGATCTCTATGGTCTGCTTCCGGCAGTCCCCTTTGGGGAGAACTGTCTTCAAAAACAATTCCTCCCAGAACTAGTGAGCACCTCGGGTTTCTGAGACTTCAAATGCACCTTCCTCTCTGCTCAGTTCGCTTCCTCGCACCTTGTCAACGCATGAGTTTCTCAGACCTCTAACATCTATTCGTAAAGCCATTCCTTTTCAAGACTTTGCCAGGAAAATATATAAATCTGTCTCCTATCTTCAAGACTGTGTGCACATAGAAATTGGTGTTTAAATATAATCTCTTTCTGTAACAAAACTCTTGCAGTTTCTACCCTTGTTGGCATAAGCTCAAAAATACTTGGCTCTCAAAATATTTGTTGAATTAATGTATGCTTGAATTAATGCATGTCAGATAAGCAAAAAGAAACCAATCATATGTATTCATGAAACACATTTTCTTGTGTATTGTTTATATTGTCATAATGCTTGAAATATTAAATGTATGACAATACACTAGCTTTGTGCAGCTTCATTAATAATAAACATAGCCAAATTTGTGGATTGCTGAATGCCTGACTAGTTAGATAACCTAAAAATTACCATTAGTAATCATATGGTGTATAATAACAAGAGCTTGAAATTTCACTGCAGTTCTATTAAAATAGGAGAGGCAAACATTTGAATACCTACTAAAGTAGAAAAGAGATTACATTGAATAATAACTTCTTAAGAATCATTACAAGGCAATTTGTAAAAAAGAACAACTGGGAAACTCCGGAGCATCTTCTCTTTCTAATTCCCACAAAATGTACTCATACCTGAGCTGAAAGTGGATAGGGCCTGTAGTTCACACTGATACAATTCAACTCTACTCGTGACTGGATTTTAAATGTCTTCCGTTTCCCAAGTAGTAACACCGTTTTGACTTTACAGTTTGCCTAGGTGCAAGTCCACTGTCCTTGTGCAATCAAACATTAGAATAAGCATGGGCTGTTTGTCTTATTCTATGGCAGGGTTCAGTGGAATGGTTGTACTTCTGAAAAGGAAAAGGCCGTAATTCTGAGCACGATCATTCCTACACCCATTTCAATGCATTCTAGGATGTGTTGGGTGTTGGAAATAAAGCATAAGACAGAAGCATGGATGTAAGGAATAGAAGCTGGGGTGTGGTCTCCCTGGTACTCTCCCTGCTAAACTGCCTTGTCCCAGTAGAGCTCTGGGCCTGGATCCTCCTTTTGATAACAACTCCTGGTTTTCTTGTCCGGCCTCTCTGCATCTCAAGCTGCATCGCATCTGACAAATCTTTGAGTGTTCCATACAACGTTGGTTCGTTTGGGCTAGCTTGCCTCTCTTGCTCACTTGGAAATTAATTTCTTTTCTGGACTCTCTGCAGTTTCAGTAGCAGCTCCTTTTAGTACCAATGGCCCTGAGAAATGAATTCCAATAGCTGTCATCTCTTGCTGTTAGCAGCCTTGAAGACCCTCCTGGCAACAGGACCCACCAGCCACTCTGTCTTTGAGTCCAGCAGCCAGGACTAACAGCTCCCGACAAGTCTCTGTCTGCTTCCAAGTTCCCAGCCCCCACTTCTAGGAGCTCTGGACACCAACCTTTGCTATTATAGCTCTTGTACTAGCTCAGCCAACTCCGTTCGGTTAGCAGGGAACTGAAGTTCCTTTTGTTCAGTTCAGATAGAAATTGAAGATGGGTAAAGTGCAACTCCTTTTAGTATTAACAAGGCTTGAGGTTTCAGTGCCGGTAGCTTTCAGCTCTTTGCATTAGCAGCTTTAGTCTGCTCTCCCTGAAGCCACAGACTTCAAGAACACCACTGACAACCAAAGGTGACAGCTGACAGCAGCCCCCTGTTGTTGCTGCCCATCCTCACTGTCAGCAGCCTTTGCTGTCATCAGCTCTCAGTGTAGTGCTCGACTTCTCTAGTAAAGACGGAAATCATAGGGAGGCAAAACATGTCATCTGCAAGGGGTTTGCTAGGCCTTTCGCTGCATCACACGGAAGAATAGAGCCTTGAATGATCTCCTAAACTACGGGGAAGCTTCTTACATATGAAAAAGAATGTAGGTCATGCACATAGTATGTTTCCCTTTGATCTCCTCACAGACCTAATCCAGGACGGGTTAAGAGAGGAGCTGTCCAGACAGGATTCTGGGCAGACCAGATGAATGCGGTATGTGGAAATCAATGATGTGTGTTTTCCTGAGAGGCACTTTCAGAGTTTCTACTGCTTTTATATGTTTGTTTTAGCTCCTATGCTACACGTGGGACCCTGGTCTTTCTACAGCCTATCAGTCTTTTTACTTTAGACAGAAGGATCCTCCTGGTGATATTATCACTGCACTCACATATCTCATTCATTTTTTCCTTTTGAGTAAGGTTTAGACTCCAGTTCTAAAATCTTTGTTTAGTCAGTTTGTTGAAGCATGATTTATATACAGAATAAGTTTATAAATTGCACCCATTTGGACTACGTGAAGAATTTTAGCAGAGACATATGCCTGTGAACATAGAGCCATATCAAGATACACCATTTTCTCATAACTTCTAAAATTGCCATATCTTGTACAGGTACAAATTCTCGGTGTTGAATGTGGTCATAATATATACATAAAATGTACCAATAAACTTAAAAAAGAAAAGAATAAAGTTGTCTTTCTCCTTCAAAGTGTGTGACTTTGTTCCTCCCAAATCCAGGCCCAAGAAATCACAGGTCTGCTTTTTGTCCTTGTAGTTCAATTTTTATTTGATAGAATTTTATACAAATGGAATTATTCTGTGTATATTTTTCACTGTGTTGCTTCTTTTTACTTATGTGATAATTTCAAAATTGATATTTATTGTGTGTAAAAATTTTCCTTTCCTTCTCATATCCAAAGTTTTCTCCGTTTTTATATTCAGTTCTTTCACTAACCTGGTAGTAAACTTCTGTTCATTTTCAGGCCTTGTCCCTAGTAAATACTATTGCCATCAATATTTGTATCAAGTAAGTCATGTGATACATATTTGAGTATCTTTTGGAAAAATCGCTAGAAGTAGAATGACTGGGTTATATAGTAAACTTGTATTTGACTGAAGTTATGCTGTGTATCAATAGCTTCGCTGTTGCTAGGAGAGAATATCTAACACAGACCCTAAAGGAAAGGTTTGATGGGGCTTGGAGTTGCCAGGGATCAGTCCATTGTGGTCTGGCTCCAAGGCAGAGACATTGCGGTGGAGCAGGGTGAAGCTCTGACCTTGAGAAAACGGTGATCAGGTCTTACTTTGTCTGTGTACATATTCACAGTTGCTCCAACATCTTGCGCTGAAAGCCTTTCCCCAGTGAATTGATATGTCACCTTTATCAAAAGTTGACCACATATGAGAATATTTACTTCCAAAATATCTTTTCTGTTTTATTAATGTGTCTGTTTTAATGGGAAAAATTGCACTATCTGAGCAGCAATTCTCAATTTAAGAAAATTCTTGAAATCAAGAGGTTTCTAGGGAATCTGAAATGAGCAGACACCTCTCAGAGGTAGAAGACAAAGCAGCCAAGAAGCATATGAAGAAATGTTCAACATCACTGGTCATTCGAGAGATACAGATGGAAACAACACTGAGATTCCATTTCACTCCACAAAGAATGCCACTATTACAAAATCAACCAACGATAAATGCTGGCGAGGTTATGGGGAGAAAGGAACCCTTCTCCATTGCTGGTGGGATTGTAGACTTATGCAACCATTGTGGAGATCTGTGTGGAGATTCCTAAGAAAACTAGGACTAGAGGTCCCATTTGACCCTGCTATCCCCCTGCTAGGAATATACCCAAAGGAATTTAAAAAATCACATTGGAAAGACAGATGTACACCTCTGTTCATAACAGCTCAGTTTGTGATAGCCCAATCTTGGAAACAACCAAAATGCCCATCAACTGGAGACTGGATAAAGAAGATGTGTTTTTTTTGTTTTTAATGGGGTATTACTCTGCCATAAAGAATGACAAGATTCATTCATTTATGTGCAAATGGAGACACCTGGAGGACACACTAATAAGTGAAATAAATAGAACACAGATATGCAAATACTGGATCTTTTCTTTGCTATAAGTACCTGTAGAGGTAAAGGAGCTCTAGAATGTATAATACTTTCTGTAATATCCAAAAGGAATTTGGTATGGGAGTGTAATGAGGGAAAGGAATAAATACGATTTGGAAAAAAATAAAAGAGTATGTATATAAGGAGTGGGGAGGGGGTGGTTGGGCAGGGACGTGGGTAAAAATGAGAATTGACCTGTGTCACATATTGGTACGAATTCCCAAATGTTGTGTGTGATAGTGAGCTGTGTATATAATGTACCAATAAAGTTTACTGAATGATAAAAAAAGAAGTTTCTAAATATTCTAAAGTTATGTTAATTATTTGTCTATTATGGATAGTTTATATCACCACATAGTTTTCAAAATAAGTTGGGTGATTTCTTTTTTTTTTTTGAGACAGGGTCTCACTTTTGTAGTTCAGGCTGGCCCTGAGCCCACTATGTAGCCCAGGCAAGCCTCGAACTCAGCAATCCTCCTGTCTCTGCCTCCCAAGTGCTGGGATTACAGGCATGAGCCACCATGCCCAGCACTGTGGTATGTGGTATTGATTGCTGGTGGGTGTGAGTCTCCACGCCCAGCATTGTATGTGGTTACCGGGGATTGAACTCAGGACCTTGCTCTTGCGAGGCAGGCACCGGAACCACTGAGCTAACCCTCCGGCCCAAGTTGGGTGATTTCTACAGAATGTATCAGAATGGTCTGATGTCATAGCATTGGATCCATTAGGAAAATTTGGGGACAAATATTAACTTAAGGATAATTCTAACAATCTGTATAGACACAACAATGAACATTCAAGTGGGGCTTACTAAACAATTAATTCATTGTCTTCTTTAATTTTCTCAGCAATGTTGTACAGTTTGGGTTTTGAGATGATTTGTTGAACATCTTTCATGAATTCCTTCTTTGGATTATTTTTTACTTTTTCACAGAGCTAAAAAATCTAATCATTTCTTAGATAAATTTTTTAAGTGTCATCAGTGTCTGAAAACCCAACTAATTTTAAAATACTTTTTGTGGTTTATTTTTCTTAAATTCCACTTGTTTTTTACAGAATTGATAAAGTAACTCATTTTCATGTAACTCTATGTGTAAAGATTGTTTTCTTTTTCATTTAGTGCAGCTTTTTATGACCATTAAGCACTTTGTTGTGTCAATCAGATTTTAGTAAAATATCAAATTGATTGGGGGTGGTGGTGCATTCCCTGACTGCAGCACTCTGGAATGCTGAAGCATGAAGACCACAGTCTGGCAAGTTAGGGTCTCCATGAGATTCTTCATCAAAGTAAAAAATAAATGGGTTGGAAATGAAGCTTAATGCAAAGGTCCTGAGCTTGATTCCCAAGACTGCAAATAAAATACATCAAAGTAGTGAGAGTACATATCTTTTTTTTTTTTTTTGAGACAGGGTCTCACTTTGTAGTTCAGGCTGGCCCTGAGCTCACTATGTAGCCCAGATAAGCCTCGAACTCAGCAATCCTCCTGCCTCTGCCTCCCTAATGTTGGGATTACAGGTGTGAGCCACCATGCCCAGCACTGTGGTCTGTGGTATTGATTGCTGGTAGGCATGAGTCACCACGCCCAGTACTGTATGTGGTTACTGAGGGTCGAATTCAGGACCCTTCGCTTGCGAGGCAGGTGCCGGAACCACTGAGCTAAATCTCTGGCCCTGTACTTTACATTTTTTTTTTCTTGAGACAGTCTTACTATACCACCCAGGCTGGTCTTTAACTCCAGGACCCAAGGGAATCTTCCCACCTCAGCCTCCTAACTGTACTTTATTCTTTCTAATGGTCAAATAGTCCTTTAGTGTCTATGTATAGTCCACAATTGGCCTCATTCACCCACTGATGATCATTTGGGTAGTTTCTACTTCTTTTTTTTTTTTGAGACAGGGTCTCACTTTGTAGTTCAGGCTGGCCCTGAGCTCACTACGTAGCCTACACAAACCTGGAACTCAGCAATCCTCCTGTCTCTGCCTCCCGAGTGCTGGGATTACAGGTGTGAGCCTCCACGCCCAGCACTGTGGTATGTGGTGTTGATTGCTGGTGGGCATGAGTCACCACGCCCAGCATTGTATGTGGTTACCGGGAATCAAACTCAGGACCTGGCGCTTGCAACGCAGGCGGCAGAACCACTGAGCTAAATTTCCGGCCCGAGAGTACATATCTTTTTTCCAGTTTCCAAACTTAGGAAAAAACATTTCAGTATTTCTTCACTTAGGTTGTGAGTTTTAAATTTTTATTAGATATTCACTATAAATTACAGATATTTTATCATTTCTAGGTCTTAGGTTTATTTTAAATGATTGTTGATACTGGCTATGTGCTTTTGTATATTCACTTAAATGGTAATGTGGTTGTTCTCCATTTCTTTTAATTCAGTGTATTCCATTTGTTATTTTAAAGTTAAACCATAACGAGTTAAGTCAAAAGTTGGCAGATTTTGTAAAAAAACCACATCTTCTTTATCCACTCTCCAGTTGATGGACATTTGGGTTGTTTCCACGATTGAGCTATCACGAACTGAGCTGCTATGAACAAGGGTGTACATCTGTCTTTCCAATGTGAGTTTTTAAATTCTTTTGGGTATATTCCTAGCATGGAGTATTACTCTGCCATAAAGAATGACAAGATCGATCCATTTAGGTGCAAATGGAGACATCTGGAGGATATACTAATAAGTGAAATCAATAGATCACAGATAGACAATTTCCGGATCTTCTCTTTGGTATGAACACCTGTAGATGCAAATGAGTTCTAGAAAGTAGGACAGCTTTTATAGAGTGGAATATTTCTAT
>PVIC010028468.1:0-23195 GCA_004025085.1 Thryonomys swinderianus
GTCTAAAACAATGCTAAAACATCACTGGATCATTTATGATTCTTCTCAGAAATAGTAGAAACTGAATTAATGTTTTATGGAACAAGTTTATGCTATGTGATCTCAGTAAATTAATTATGCCTAATTGGCAAAACATTTGGAGATAAATATTTTACATATTTCCTTGTGTACTTAAATAGTTTTGTAGAATTTCAAATTGGCTGAAACTTAAAAACTGAAAACAGTATTTCTGTTAATCTATCTTCCTGTACCAAATAGGGGTTGGTCAGTGATCCTTGAAGAAAATACAGTTGCTCAAGATTTTTTTACATTAGGGATCACTCACTTTACCCAGTCACATGATATGTTGATACATCTGGTCCTTGTCACAGAGTGAATAAATTTGAAGTGGAGGAAGAGGTTGTGTAGTGATTGTGAACACAGAAAAATCAATGAAAGAAAGAAACATTTAAATAAAAGAAAAAGTACTGGAAGATCTACAACATTGGACATTTAAGAAGAAAAAGAAAATTCTAGATAGAAAAGTCACTCTATATAATTGATAAAGATCTATGTTGTTGATAAAGATCTTGTAGCTTCTGAATATAGAGCTTTATAAAGAACATTCATGACATAAAGGGAGAAAATTTAACTACAAAAGTTTATAGAAGGGAATACACCAGAATATGCAAGCTCAGTGGGTTCCTTTTATTAAAAATATAAAGAGGTTTTCTTTTTATAAGGAGCTTTGAAAATGTGATTAGAGTTAATCAGCTTTCAGGTGTGATATAGGTTTTCCCTCTCAACTGGAGAATAAATTGTAGCAAAAGGGAAAACTACTTGCACTTTTATTTATCCTGAATTTATGAAATGAACAATGGGTTATTTAAACATTGTAATTAGGTCTTTTAAAGGATAATACAAAATCTTCCATACTATACAAGTAGCAATGTCTAATATCTTGAAAATCAAAATTACACATTTTTTGTATCTCATTCTTCCTCTCCAGTATTTATTTCTACTTAAAAGTTGTCCTCAGATAATATACATTAAAGATTTTTTCTCTTTATTCTTGGAAAGTTCCACTTGTGTTCTGTTTACCAGTCCACTTGGGTAATCAATTCTGAACACAAAATTTTCTCACTTATCTTTCTAATTTCTGTATTTAAGAATATTTTCCTGTCTGACATTTTCCCCAATAATAATATAACCCCATGCATCTTCAGAAAAGTTTTTAAATATTTTATATTTTATGGCCATGTTGATAATGTTCATATGCTGGGTAGATTCAACATCCACTTAAACAAAAGAAGAATAAATCTTTGCTCTATACTCTAGGGGAACCCACATATTTAATTTGGTTTAATTAATTTCATTCAGGTTTAATCACCATTCTGGATACTATGCAAATACTTCTATTTCTTTTTGTAAAATTAATTTTATTGGTACATTTTATACATACAATATGATCACATTTAACATTGAGAACTGGTACCTATACATGACATATCTTGATTTTCATATTCTTCCTTTTCCCCTGCCTTCATATACATATATACATATATATACATATACATATATATATGCCTACCTTTTCCTTTTACATATTTTCTTCCTATTTCACATTGCCAATGATACATTTTGCTTTTACCACTCAAATGTTTAACATTTCCATTTGAAGTTTAGAGTGGCTTTAAATTGGAATATCTCTTTTATAGTGTAATTTATTTTTACCTGGATCTGAGTAAATAAAAAACACTTCTAGAAATATTTGCTGTTTTATCATATTTACCAATTATCTTAAGTAATAAATGATTTTATTAGAAAATACTTGAATGCACCTGTATGTAGGCTTGTATGTAATTATATATTTTAATTACTACAGTTGTAAAAATCATAGAAGTCTTGTGCTGGGTGTGGTGGCTCATGCCTGTAATCCCAGCACTCGGGAGGCAGAGACAGGAAGATTGCTGAGTTCGCGGTGGCTTGCCTGGGCTACATAGTGAGCTGAGGGCCAGCCTGAAACTACAAAGCAAGACCCTGTCTCAAAAAAAAAAATCATAGAAGTCTGAAAAATGGAGTTTTCAAATCTCACTTTTGTAAGTGTACACATACAACTCAATAATTTGCTTTGTTAAGTCTCCTCCATATTTTTCCTCGTCATTTTGATGTTGAAGACTGTAGTGACACTGTAGTGTTGAAAAACAATTTTATAACTAGTATCTATCTCACCATTGGTGCGTCCTTCGCCTTATGTAGGATAGAAATAAGACTTGGAGCAGTTCTGAAACAAGAATTGAGGGGAAATTTAAGTTACCAGGGGAAAGAAAAAAAATGTTATGGTAAAAAAAAAAAGGGAAACAAAGTTTATTTTATATGGGGGGGTTGTAGTTTGGGTAGAGGAAGGAGGAAAAGAGAATTAAATCATATCATATACTGGTACAAATTCTCAATGTTGAGCGTGAGTGTGATGTGTGTATATATAATGTACCAATAAAGATTCAAATAAAAAAAGAAGCATGCAAGGCCAGCTCATAGGCAAAGTAACTGTGGATAAGGAGCAGAGTAGGCTTCTCCATAACTCCAAGAAGAGCTGTGGATTTCATTATCTGGTGCTTCTTAAGGAAACATAGGTGTACCATGGGAGTCACAGTTCCACCTCAGCAGGAAGCCTGTATGCAAATAGATCATAATGAAGCAGAAGCTCAGCTCTCAGTTGCATTCCTCGGTAGCACTGTGTGGAGCAGTTTCTTCCATCTTGTCCACAGCTTTTTATTTTACTTTTTCTTCACTGTAAGAAGCACAACTGCTTTTACTTCTAATAGGCTGTTATCTCAAGATTTTCTTTCTTGCTTCCTATCATACATGCAGTCAATAACCATGGTGAATGAAGATAATAATGGTGATTATTCATATTCTTTATAAAGTGAGTAATTTTTATGAGCGTGATGAGCAGAAAGAATATGATTTGGAAAGAAAAATAAATAGCATGTATATAAGGTGTGGGGGTTGTGGGTGGGTAGTGATATGGGTAAAAATGAGAATTAACTTGTGTCATATACTGGTACAAATTCCCCAGTGTTGAGTGTGATTGTGAGTTGTATATAAAATGTACCAATAAAGAATTCAATTAAAAAAGAATAAGAGTGCTGGGCGTGGTAGCTCATGCCTGTAATCCCAGCACTTGGGAGGTAGAGGCAGAAAAAAAATACTACCATGCACACAATCTTCTTCCCCAGTCACCCATATTAAAATGTATGTGTGGCTTGCACCTATCTGTATATCTTTGTAATTAAAAGAAAATCATATAATGTTGATGAATTGATTTTCATTAGAACACATACATAGAACCTATATGTATATAGTAAAATACACAAATTTTTTCACATATGCCAACCTATACAATATTAGGTCAGTTTCTGAGACTAAAGAATGTATATTATGTTTAGTAAGAAACATAAATATTCAAAATAAGTAAGAAGATTATTTGGTAGTAAAATTTTATTTACATCCAACTATTAAGGATTTTTAAATGTTTGGGAAGAGATTAAATAATGTTCACTGAAAAATTGATGAAATATCAAGCCAAAGATTAAGGTCCCTGGAGGAATGTAATGAATATGTACTGCAGACAGGTACTAATAAAAAATTGAAACAAAATATTAAAATGAGTATAGATTTTTATGGTGTTCCAGACTGAGGACATAATACAAGTATGTGGATCAGTTTGTTTGTGTTTGCATGCTTTTTTTGTGTGTAGCTTCAGAGATTTTCTTGTGTAGTTTCAATATGTTTTTGTGTAGTTTCAGTATTTCTAAAGAAAAAGAAAATAGTTGAAACTAAGATCCAAACCAATTAAAAACTGAGGGACAAAAGAATAGTCACTCTCAGCTCAATGAGAAAGAAAGTGAAGTTTAAATGTTAGGATCAAAGGCCAGAGTTCTAGTCTAGAGCCAATCTGCACAGGATACACTGACTTTGTCAAGGTCCTCAAAGGCCCTGCATGGAAGGAGAAAAGTGAAAGCTCAGAACATCTGTCCTATTTTCATAGTCTGTCTCTAATCCAAGATCTCAAAAAGGACAAAAAAAGCAGAGGTCATCGCATAATGATGAGTTCAATTCATGATGACAGCATGAGTACTATAAATATGTACGGACTTAATGTTGAAAATATATTTTAGTATTAGGATAATAGTTGAAGAATATATTTTAGTATGCAACTCAATAATAAAAGGACATTTCAATACTGCCTTTCAGCATTTGTCATATCATTCATACAAAAAATCAATAAGGAATATTCAGATTTAAAATACACTATAGATCAAATGGACCTGAAAAATATATATGGAATATTTCATTCAACAGCAACAAAACACATACTGAAGTGCCTATGAAATATTCTCCATAACAGACCACAAAAGAAATCATATAGAATTTAAGATTTAAATAACTTCAGGTATCTATTTAGACTACAAAGGGAGGAAAAGAGAAATCAGTAACATGTGGAATTAGATAATTTTTATTTATGTTGAAATTAAATAACATGCTCCTTTTTTACTATCAAGTTTAAAATGTAACAAATAAATAAATAAATAATTGATAATAAATAAATAAATAAATAAATAAATAAAATGTTCCTAAAGACCAAGTGGATAAAGGAAATAGGTCTAAAAAATTTTAAAATATGGACATCCAAAATTAAAATTGTTGAGTTAGAGAAAATTTAATTCTAAGAGGGAGGTCTGTAGCAAAAGATCTCATACAATTTAATGGAACACTAAAAAGAACTGGAAAAGGAAAAATAAATTAATTGCAAAGCTACTTGAAGAAAGTTGATAAAGATCAAAGCAAAAGTATATGAAATAGATATAATAAAAACAAAAGAAAGATACAGAAAAGTATCATTTTTAAAAGGTATATAAAATTACTAAAGGGAAAAACATGAAACTATGTATGTGAAATGAAACAGCACATAAATAAAATGGACCACAAGAAACTACTTTACATAATTATTTACTACCAAATTGAATATCTGGGTAAGTTTCTAAAATACACAACTTAAAATGAATCATGAATAGAAAATATTACCCAATCAAATAGGAATAAAGAGATTAGATCAATATCAGTCTTCCATCAAAGAAAACCCTGCCTGGATCAGATGGTTACATGGGTGAGTATTCTACAAAATAATAATATCTGCCACTTTCCAAAAATGTCTTTTTGAGATCTCAATTTTGCCACTAGTGTTACCAATTCAAATTAGTGATATCAATTGAAATTAGAACAAGAAAAGTAAAGGAAGTCTCAGGTCAGTATCTCTACTGAATGTAGATAAAAAATACAGTGAAATATTAACATACCGAATTCAATATCACAGCAAGAATTCACCAAGGACGAGTGTGATTTATTGTCATGGATGAAAAGATAGTTCAATGCTGGGCGTGGTGGCTCACGCCTGTAATCCCAGCACTCGGGAGGCAGAGACAGGAGGATTGCTGAGTTCGAGGCTTGCCTGGGCTCCATAGTGAGCTCAGAGCCAGCCTGAATTACAAAGCGAGACCCTGTCTCAAAAAAAAAAAAAAGAAAAGAAAAGATAGTTCCACATACATAATTCCATTAATTGGTACAGCACAGTAACACAATGAAGCGCAGAATTAATATATCACTATATATATCAATATATAGAGAAAAAGGATAAAACTCAACAAAATAAACCACATATTTAAGGCCATAGCTACCATTATACTCAATGATTAAATGCTACAAACTTTTTCTCTAAGATATAGAACAAGACAAGAATGCCCAATTTTATCACTTTATACAGAAGTCCTAGAGTGAGTAATTAGGCAAGAAGAAGAAATGAAAACAGTAAATAAATGAAAATTGGGAAAAAAGAAGTTAAATTCTGTGTGGCCACATATGATGTAAATATATGTATAAATCATGAAAACTGTTAGATCCAATAAATGAATTTAATAAAATTGTAGGATGCAAAGTCAAAGCTAGGAGGGTTACAAAAACAGTAAAATTTCTATTTTTAACAATATACAATGTAAAGAATTCAAGAAGCAATATCAGCTCAAAAATAGAATGCTTAGAAAGAAATATAACTTAATGAGTTGAAATATGGTTGTTGAAGAAATTAAAGAAACAAACAGAATAGTTATGGGTTGTAAAAGAATGGTTCTGGACACAATACTTGGCATACCTTCAATAAGCGGTTTAATGTGGCTCACATTTTAAGGGAATTCATTCCATGATCACCTGACTCCCAGAAAGAAACATCTTATGGAGGGGTGGGGTGAACCAATGCTGTTTATTTCATGGTGGCTGGGAAAAAAGAGGAGGGGACAATGTCAGAAGGGAAAGGCAAAGGGACCACAGATATGCTACAGTCATGACCACCAGACACACCTAGAAGTGGGTCCCACCAATCCCTCCTGTGGATCCCAAAGCCAATCAATTTGATATTTTCCCCTAACCGACACAGATACCAAATCTGCACAAACTCTTGAAGAAAACTGTGAAATAAGAAACATTTATCAGTCATTCTATCAGTGCTAATTTCTTTTGTTAGCAAGTCAGACAAAGATACCACAAAAGAAGAAAAATACAAACCGATATCCACCATAGTCATAGAACCAATATAAAGGACCAAGGTCTTGATATTAGTTCTTTGGTTTTGTTCTTCCTCATCTATTTATTCCTAATCTATGCTTATTTTGAAATTTAAGGTGCTTTAGAAGCTGATTGTTCACACTTAGATTAGGAAAACCTGAAGGTATAAGAAACTTGATAGTGAAAAAAAGCCCAAATTTGCAAAACTGATCAATGTGATATGAGAAGAGAAAAAGTGAAATGGAGTTCCTTCTGGGGAATAAAAGGAAATGAATAATGTCAGAGAATAGCTGCAGAAATAAGCAAGGAAAAGATAAAACAGAGAGCGCAATATAGGAAATAAAGATGACGAGAAAAAAGAGTTCAAAAGGGAAAAGAGAAAAGGAAAAAAGATAAATCAAAAGAGGAAAAAGGAAAAAACCCTCAAAACCCTAGAAAACCTCGATGAATGAAAGAATATTTTTTAGAGAGTAGATTTTTTTTCTTTTTCTTTTTCTTTTTTTTTTTTTTTGAGACAGGGTCTCGCTTTGTAGTTCAGGCTGGCCCTCAGCTCACTATGTAGCCCAGGCAAGCCTGGACGTCAGCAATCCTCCTGCCTCTGCCTCACGAGTGCTGGGATTACAGGCGTGAGCCACTACGCCTGGCACTGTGGTATGTGGTATTGATGGCTGGTGGGCATGAGTCACCATGCCCAGCGTTGTATGTGGTTTCTGGGATCGAACTCAGGACCTTGTGTTTGCAAGGCAGGCGCTGGAACCACTGAGCTAGATCTCCGGCCCGAGAGTAAAATTTTTAAAAATTGAATCAAATAAAAACATTTCTGTGTCTTCCAATGATTTCCTTCCAATATCTGCAGAATTAGGACCCAATCAGTCACAATTTTCTCCACCTAATTGTAGGGCCCAGTGTTTTGCAGTTCCCTGTAAGCACAAGAAGCTCCTCTGTCCGTTCACCCCAGACTGCTTATCTAATCTATCCCACTGGTCCTCGAGTCTGTTACTGTGCCATTACCATGCAGTTTTTTTAAAATTGAATTCTTTATTGTTACATTATATACAGCTCACAATCACACTCAACATTGGGGAATTTCTACCAGTATATGACACGAGTTAATTTTCATTCAGTTTTTTTTTTTTATCACAGTAGCTTTATAGTACAGTTTCAAGTTGGGGATCATAATACCCCCTGCCATGCCCTTGTTGTTTAGAATTGCTTTTGCTATTCTAGGTCTCTTGTCATTCCAGCTGAATCAAATTCTTCAAAAATGTTTATTTTCTGTGGATGTGTCAAGGATCAAACTGAGGGTCTTACTCATATTAAGAAAGTACCCTGGCACTAAGCTATAGACATCCCTGTCCTCATTCATCAAATTTTAAATATCCTTGTATATTTGGCATATTAACCTCTTTTGCATGTTTAAATTCCCTAGACTTCACACTGAAAATCTGTTAGAACTAATAAGCTCAATAAAGTTGTAGGGTCCAGTATAAGTACACAAAATGCCATTTCTCTATACTATCCAGAAACTATTCACAGAAGTAATTAAGGATCACACTCATATGAAATAATATTACAATACAAGTAATGCAACCAAAGAGATAGACTTGTAAGCATTATATAATAAATATAGACAGCAAAACATTATATTACCCTATTAGTATGATTTTTTTCAGTTTTCAGTTTTAATACACATTAATGTGACATATTAATAAGATTCAGCATAGCATATTCATAATGCTTATAGCTTGTACTGTTGAAATACAGTTTTTCTTTATCTACTATCACATGCCTTTCTTGTCCATATTTCTATTAATTGCTATTCTACTTTCACATCAAATTTTTACTTTCTACAAATGAGAGAGAAGAGCTAATATTTATAGTATCTGATAAAACAAATACAAGTCAAACTTTTAAAAATCAGTAACATTTAACCTTGGATCAAAATTTCTTGTAGGATTTTTTTAATTTATAGAATAGGTAGTAGTTGTTATCAATCATAATGAAGAATTCCCCACAGATGTCCAAAATAATTTATTTCTATGATGTTTATTCTATTTGAAACATTTTATACATTCTGCCTCCCAGGGGATCTTCTCTGGTGGTGAATATATGACAGGCTGATGGACAGAGACCTATCCACACTGTCTGCACCAACAATGGGCATTATCCCAAGTATGTATCAGAAGACTCCAAAACAATCATATGTAAGAGAAACGATTTTCTTTGTAGTCATTCTTAAAAGATTTCTAATTATATTTTATGCCTGCCTATAGTGCTCTAACTTGAGAATGGCTTCTTTAACTTCTATCAGTTTTAGAAGACAGTTCAATTTTTATTGCCGTCCTATTTCATTCCTACCGGGATTTCTGTGGTCTTGTCAAGTACAGAGCTCACACCATAACGCCAGGCTTCACAGAAGTACCCAGGCCTGTATAATGGAGATCAGTTTCTTGATGACTACTCAATATGTCAACTTCCAGCTAAGATACTTTTAAGCAAAGAGAGGTTAAAATGTTTTATATGAGGTGAGAATAATATTACTACAAAAATAGAAAACTTACAACTGAAGAAAACAGATTATTAGCAGGAGCAAGTAGAAATAACTTGGACTTTCCCTTTTCTGTACCTTAGCAAGTGTATATATTAGGTATTAATTAGTCTGACTCCAACTTTATCTCTGTAAAATTATAAATACTGACAGTCCTATAGTTATATGATTATTATCACATAAAGTAGCTTTCTGAAAGAAGATTGAATAGAAAAATGGATGAAATGTTCAATATATTTTACTATTTCTATGAGAATGAAGAATTTGCTGTTTTCTCTAATGTTTTTATTTTTCTGACGCCAGAGTTGGTGTTACCTATCTTGGGAGATTTTCACAGGTAAGAATTGCAAAGTTGCTTTATTAGAACACCTCCTTTACTTTTATAGGAACTCTTGATGGAACTTTTCATTTCTATAACTTCTCTCAAAGGTTGCCCCAATGCATGGGCATATTTTAGAAGGATGGTATAAAACTATAAAGGATTTCTTGCTCAAGAGGTTTGACTGAAGCTTGAAACAGTCATTACATGTAGAATAGGGCAACTGTTATGTTGTATCATGCCAATGGTACCAAGTTCCAATATCACTTAACCATCCTATTCCTAAATACTTGGCTTACTTATTATAAGTTCTTTCTTCTGGAATACTTGACAGAACCACAGTCTCTTCTTAGGCTTTTCTTTGCCTCTCTTGGTTTTTTGACTTTCATCTTGTGAGAGCACTCTCTCACTAAATTGTTCTGATAAGAACTCCAACTGGAAATATTCCAGAAAAAGCAATTCTTAGTATTTAGCTTCTACTATGAGTGTAACCCTTTATATATGTGATTTTTATTTCCCATCAAGATTTACTTTTTGAGTTTAATTTTGCATGCTGAATATCAATGTTAATATCAAATTCCAAAATTTAAATGCCCTTTCTCATCCCACTGATTATTGCTCCTAGATTAAGTAAAAGAATATATTTCAAAGAATGGATGGAGGAAATCAATCTGATGAGTCGGAATTTGTGCTCCTGGGACTTTGCCACTCATGGAACCTTCAAGTTTTACTCTTTTTGATGTTTTTGATGCTTTACTTGGTCATTGTATCTGGAAATATTGTTATCTTAGTCTTAATCATCACTGACACCCATCTTCATTCCCCCATGTACTTCTTTTTGGCCAATTTGTCCTTTGTTGACTTGTGGCTTTCCTCAGTCACCACTCCTAAAATGATCACAAACTTTCTTAGTGAGAACATGACCATTTCCTTTGGAGGGTGCATGTGCCAGATCCTCTTTGTCCATTTCATTGGAGGGAGTGAGATGGTGCTGCTGGTGGTAATGGCCTATGATCGTTATGTGGCCATCTGCAAACCACTGCACTACTCCACCTTTATGAACTTGAAGAGGTGTACTGGACTAGTGTTGACATCTTGGACTGCTGGCTTTGTGCATGGCATGAGTCAAATGGTTGTGATCATCCAGCTGCCATTCTGTGGCCCCAGAGTAATAGACAGTTTTTTTTGTGATATACCTCTAGTACTAAAGCTGGCCTGCATGGAATCTTCTGACTTGGAAACATTAATGAACGCTGACAGTGGAATTGTAGTTATAACATGCTTTCTTCTGTTGCTGGTTTCCTACACATATATCCTTCTCACTGTCTGCTGGAGATCTAAAGCAGGTGCCTCCAAGGCTGTGTCCACCTGCACTGCCCACCTTACAGTAGTAGTGCTCTTCTTCGTGCCCTGCATCTTCATCTATGTGTGGCCACTGAACATCACCTGGCTGGACAAGTTTCTTGCTGTGTTTTACTCTGTTATTACACCTCTCCTAAACCCAGCTATTTATACACTGAGAAATAAAGAGATGAAAAGTGCTATGCAGAGGTTTAGAAACTACTATGTGCACTCCAAAGGAAACCATTAATGCCCAGAATCATCATGGACGTCTCAAAGCAGTAATACATTGGCTTTGTAAGTAGTCTGAAATACACATTTCTTAGTACAGTGCTGATGAATGTATGACAGTGCATGCTGCAGTGTATAACTGAAATTTCACTCTGAAAGCTCTCAGCTGTCACTGGCTTCATATATGCATGCCTCATGTCTCCTGGAGCTGTAGTAGGCTTATTATAATGCAGGCAAGTTCAGCATTTACGATTTAGTAAGTGTAAAGATACATATTATATCTCTAAATTCTAAATGTAATTATTGATCTTTAAGGGCAGTTTATTCATCGTATTGTTCTATATTTTTAACTTGTTAAATAATATATGTAATGTATTTTGCAAAGACATGCTTCCTGCTGGGTGGATTTCATCTTAATGAACTTCTTTTGAAGTTTTAAGTACTTTGGGGAGAAGTATTTTTCAGATTGACACTTCCCCCCCAAAGTTTTACTTATTTTGCTAGAAAACTACGGAATTATTACTTTTGTCTTAAATTATTTATTAAACATGAATGAAAAAAAGAAGAAAAACAAACCACAAATAAGAGTTATATAAAACCTCTCTTCATATAATATCAAAACCAAATATTTGGTAAACAGAAAATACTCCCCTCCTAATTAATTCCACGGCAATAATGCAGAAGATAGTGTAATTATTTACTAAATTATGAGTTATATATTTATCAAAGTTTCTTTCCTTGCTCAGACCTTCTCTCATCTTTTTTGGGATTCGGTATTGTTTATATCACATTTAGAGTATCATATTTAGTACATTAAGTTTGAAGCCCAATGAAGGAGGGTCAAATAGTCACTAATAATAAATAGTATTTTAGATACTAATAAAAGTATACTGAGAAATAAGTATCATTACAATTTTATAGTCACTGATAATAAGCATATTGTAAAATTTAGAAAACTCTAATGTTATAATAATAAACTATTAATCCCTTTTAATTAATATTGAAAATAACTATTTTAAGTATATAAAATATGAAATAAAATGTGACATCTAAAACACATTTGGGGAAAGCATGAAGTAAAATTTATCATATTAAAATAGATTTTTTACAAGTATAACAGTTTTAGGTATGGCCCATGATAGTTACAAATATTCAAATATATGGTATAGCAAATACACAAGAAGCAGAGAAATATGAATTTAAGCATATCACAATCAAAAAGTCAAATCTCAAAAAAAAGACAGAAAGAAAAAATGAATGACAAAGCCTACAAAAGTCTTCTAATTAAATGATAGTTTCTATTTACTGGTAATTGCTTAACTATAAAGTGTAAATTCTACAATTAAGAGTATGCCTGAATATATAGACACACCTACTTTAACGACTGAGTTATGTTCCTGTGACTAACTCATTAAATGAATTGACTGTCAAATGAGGAATTCCATGTAGTATGTATGCAAAGAAATGGTCAGCTTGATGACTACTTTTATTTGGGCAACTCTTACATGCTATATTCTATAGATAATGTATACCAATGTTAATCTAAGGTATTGTACAGTATAATCAGTAGAAATCTCAGTGCTGTATAAACAAGGTGTGTTACATAAAAAAAGACATTGTGGCTCAGCAGGGGAAGAAAACATTTGATTAAAAAGGAGAAAAAGGAAACAAAGCTTATGATATAAGTGTGGGAGTTAAAGGCAGGGCAAAGGGAAAAATAAGAATCAAGATATGTTATGTACAGTACAAATTACTAGTGAGGAATGTGATCATAATGTATTCCTGAAATGTACCAATAAACTCAGTTATTAAAAAATGATGTACAGAGGGCCAGTGACCTAGCTCAGTGGTTCTAGCCCCTGCCTAGCAAGCTTAGAGTCCCTGGTTTGATCCCCAGTAACCACATACAGTAGGGGGAGAGGTGACTCATGCCCACTGGCAGTCAGTACCACATACCACAAATATCAGGCATGGTGGCTCAAATCTAGAATCCCAGCATTCAGGAGGCAGAGGCAGGAGGATGCTGAGTTTGAGGCTTGCCTGGGCTACATAGCGAGCTCAGGGCCAGCCTGAACTACAAAGTGAGACCCTCTCTCAAAAAAAGAAAAAGGTGGGTAGGGGAAGGGGGAAAATGAGAATTAAGTTGTGTCACATACTGGTACAAGTTCTCAATATGGAGTGTAAGTGTGAGATAGATTTATTTATTTATTTATTTATTTATTTATTTATTTATTTATTTATTTATTGGTACCAATAAAATATACCAATAGAAAAAGGAAAAGAAAGAAAAAGATGTACAGAACTGAACACAAAGAAGACAGGTTGTAAGCCTGAGTTTCAGATCATAAGTCCAGTTTTTAAACATGCAAGTGGTTAAATGAGGTTAAATGAGTATTAAGAAATATAGTCCAGTTGTGTTAGTTAACTGGTTGTATAAACTTGAGTAAGAAATGCCCACTTAAATTTTATCAATATAATTCAGGGTGTGGAAAACCTATCCTAAGGAGGATTATTGCCAGCATAGTATAAAAGGGAATTGAAGAAGAACGTCTTGTTTCTGTTTCTTGTCTTCACTTTCATTTTGGACTTGTAGCCAGTACAGACTCTTTAGGCTTTCATCACAGTCCTTTCAGCCTCTTGATGCTGACTCACACGGGACATGACAGTGAGCTCCAGGCCTCAGACTGGATCCTTCAGAGTTCCAGCACACAGAAAGACCCTCCGCACTCTTCCACACCTGACTCTGGACAGCCATTGAAAGCCAGTCTTGTAAGTCATTGTATGTTTGTATATCTTGCATTAAATCTACTTCTCTAGTAGCTACTGACTGATACACCAATGATACATTGTCTTCAAGAGACTCATTTTAGTTTTAAGGAAACATACAGGTTGAAATAAGAGAGAAGAAAATAATAATTCACACAAATTAAAACAAAGAAAGAGTAATGGAGGGGAAAACTGTATTAGATAAAACAGGCTTTAAGTCAAAACGGAAATTAGAAGTGAAAAATGTCATTGTTCTGAAGTGTAGATAGAGTACTCAACAAGTTAGTATGTTAGGTCCCAAACTGTTATGGATTGTATCTAGATGTTTCCCCAAAATCTAATGCAGCCATAGTTGGGGGTTTCCCGAACCTAGGGTGTGTGATGGTATGAACAGGGATGTGATGATTGGATTATTTCATGACGTGGTGGTTGGATTAAGGCTGTCCTATCCTGGTGTGAGTGCTACCTGCCGTAAGGGTGAGTTGCCTGGACAAGATATATGGGACACAAAGAGAGCCACTGCTTGTCGCTTTAGACTTGTTGTTTTTTGCTGTCTCCTGCCTGCTCTGTGATGTTCCTATGCCACTTCTACCTGCCTTGGAGCCAGGTGATTATGGACTGAAACTTCTCCAACCTGTAAGCCAAAATAAACCTTTCCTCCTTTCACTGTGGGTGTCAGGTATTTTGTCTCAGCAGCAAGAAAAGTAACTAAAACACAAACTAAGTCTTAAGTATTCGTGAAAGTTGAAAGCATATAAATTGTCACTTCTGAGTGGACTAATCTGAAACTGCAGGTTGATAAGAAACCAAACATCCAAAATTCATACATGTGTGGAAATTAAATATGATATTGCTAAATAAGCAGTAGTAAAAAAAAAGAATTATAGATTTGAAAAAATCTGAAGTCAGTTTCAGAGAGGAAAGCAGAACGTGTACATGGCATCCCCCAAGAAATTTCTTGTCCTAAGTGTTGTACTGTATTAACACTCCTACAACTGACTGGAAGACATCTAATACATGGTTATCATTATTTGACCTGATCAGAGCCCACTCAGTGGGTGAGAAAGCTACTGTAACCCAAGCACTATTTTTAAAATACTTGTGGAAATTATTTGATATGACAGCTGCCTAAGGGTACAGCACCAGGTCAGTCACACAAGAGGCTCTCGATTATGGTTTGTAGCAGATATCCACCAGGCCTGCTGAATTATCTGCAGCTGAGATCAGCATAACCCCAATTAAAATCTTCCCCAGAATTATTGCTTCTCACTGGCCTTGTGAGCTGCTTGCCAATTGTACCTGGTTCCAGGACTGTTTCTTCTATGCTAACATAAAAAGCAGTGTCTACTCTCTAACAGCTCTGCCTGGCAGCAACATAAGAACAAAATAATAAGCAAAAAAAAAAAAAAAGAACAAAACAGCAAATGCTACAAAAAAATAAGGAAATCTAATATTTAAAGTTTCCAAATGCTATTTAAAATGTTCATATTTTAAAAAACATGCAAATTCAAGGGCGTATAAAATAAACCCATAAACAGAATAATTAAAAACAATCAGTAGAAAGGAACTCTTAACAAAACCCACAAATTAAAAACCCAGGCCATATGTGATTGTGAGATGTATATAAATTGTACCAATAAAGAATTCAATTTAAAAAAAAACCCAGGCCAAATAAATTCACCTGTAAATTCTACCAAATGTTTAAAGAAGAATTAATATAGTCCTTAATGAAATCACCCCTAAAGAAAAGGTAAAGTATTGACCAACTCATTCTGTTTGGTCAGAATCATCCCTATGCTAAAACAAGGCAAAGACTTCACAAGGAAAGAACAGTACATTTGGAATGTTTTCTTAGTATGAATGCACAAAAACAAAAACATACTAGCCATTGGGTGTAGCCACATGTAAAACAATTATTAAATTTTTCAAAGTGAGAAATTTCCCATATATAATTATTTTGTTATATGAAATATATTTAATATATTCACCATGGAATTAATGATATGCCATAATATCTTCAAAATAGATACAGAGGCCTGGAGATTAGCTCAGTGGTTGCAGTGCCTGCCTAGTAAGCACAAGGTCCCTGGTTCGATCCCCTGTAACCAAATACAGTACTGGGCGGGGTGACTCCTGTGGTGACTGAACTTCAAAGCAAGACCCTGTCTCCAAAAAAAAAAAAAGCTACAGAAAAACCTTTTAAACCTTGATAAATTTCATAACTCATGTTAGAGACACACAAACATTCAGAAGCAGGAAAGAATATCTCCAGTTTAGTGAAAAGCCTATGTGACAGTCAAAAGTTAAGACAATTTTGCCATTTGTGACAACATGGATGAGTCCAAAGACACATTGTGTTAAGTGAAATCATCCATATTCAGAAATCATCTACACAAAAATACTCATCAATGGTGTTATTATAGGGACTCTAAGAAGAAAAAGAAAACAAAAGTCGCATACATGGAAACCAATTAGAACAAAAGTTACCAGAAGTGAGAACAAATGGGGAGACATGTAGGCCAAAATGCACAGAAGTTGAAGTTTTATAGCATGAAAAAGAATCTAAAGCATAACAGGAGGACTCTAGTTAGTAATATTAGTATGAATATTGAACACTTTCTAAAAAATAGATTTTGGTACTCTTACTAAACACAGAAATGGCAATGATTTTATATGACAAATATGTCAGTTGTCTTGATTATAAAGTTTAATTCATTATGTATATCAAAATATCACTCTTTATGCCTTAAATATGTGCAATAAGAAGACAAAATTAGCATTCATGTATATATAATTATGAATGATAGAATGCCTTCTCCTCAAGGACTCATGCTGTTTCTGTTTGGCATCTTACAGAAGGTTCCAGGTGCACAAATTAGGAAAGAAAGAAATTTAAAAGTCACCCTAGTGGAGAGTAGTACTAACAGCATTTCTATAGTGTCTAGTGTTTGGAATGTTCTGAAGAATCCTTTAAAAACACTGTAAGAAACACACCAAGCGTAATGGGCACACTTACAATACTAGCACTTAGGAAGGTGGAGGCAGAAGGATTGCAAATTCCAATTCCAAATGGGCAATATATCAAGGCCTCCTCTCAAAATGAAAAAAAATAAACAACAGAGTCAGAGATGTAGCTCAGTGGTATAGTGCCCTGGGGGTCAATCCTTAGTTTCACAAACATAAAACAAACCGAAAACAAATATTACAACTAATAAAATTAAAGTGTGAAGATATACAACAATACAACTTTTTCTAATACTAATTAAAGTACAATGTAAAAATAAAACAGAAAAATTACTCTTACAATTGAGTAAGAAAGAATGGAATACTTAGAAAGTTGGTGAAACAAGTCTAACACTTGCATAATGAAAAAATCACAATTTTAAAACAAACTGAAAAGTTCTCAATAGATCAAATACTTAATATTGTTAAGGTGCTAACATTTTGCAACTTGTCTAAATTCAGCACAGCCACAATCATATTCCCAGCTTCTTTTTATTTTACATTAATTCACAAACTGATCTTAAATCTCACAAAAAAAGCAAAAAGACCCAGAAGAGCCAAATGATGTTGACAAACAATAACAAAATCAGAGTTCAAACCTCCAGATTCAAACTTGATCCTATAGTAATCAAGGTGGTGTAAAAGGATAGCCACACAGATAATTAGAATAAGATTGTACAAACATACACCCTCACATTTGCAGTCTGTTATGATGGTACAATAAAGTTCAATGATTGAAAAACAGTCTTCTCAACAAATAGTACTGAGACAACTGTGTAAACGCATGGAGAAGAATGATGCTGGGGTTCTAAGATACACTATCGGTGTGGTTTAATAATGAGGTGCCCCAACGCCTCATTTATTGATAGCAAAATTCCTAATGCAGAAAACTTCAGAAATGAGGTCTAGAAAGGCAACTAGATTGTGAGGACACTAAATTCATTGATAACTGAATAGGTTACAAAAAGGATGGGCCTTTAGGAGGATATAAATAACTGTACAAATGTCTTTGAATATCATCCCAGACACTTCACAACTCTCTCTCTCTCCTCCCTCCTTCTCTCTCTCTCTCTCTCTCTCTCTCTCTCTCTCTCTCTCTCTCTGCTTTCTGGCTCCATGAAGCAGTAGTGAGTAGCTTTCATCTGTCATTATCCTTCTCCATGATATTACTGCCTGGGAGCAAAACAACCACTGATTAAAACTTTTGAAACATAGAGATAAAAAAAAATCTTCCCTCCTTGAAACTGTTTATACCTAGTAGTTGGTGTTAGAAGGTCACTAAGAAAAATTATATGGAAATCAAACTAAATGAATGAATACCAGACCTAAGCATAATCACTAAATATATAATACTTTCATGAAATGTAGAAGTAAATCTTCATGAGTGTAGAATAGGCAGAATTTCTTAGAAATAAGAACAGAAGTATGTTATGAGATACATAAATTGTACTTCATTTATAGAAACGTTTTTGTACTGAAAAATGGTGTGATGAAAATGAAAAAATCCGTGTACAATATTTATAAATCATGTATTTGATAGGGGAGTTGTATCTAGAATGTATATTAGGAATTCTTAGAAATCTGCAATCATAAGACAAATAATAGCAAGTAACACATTTAAAAATGAACAAATGATATAAATAGAGATATCTCCAGAAAGATACACAAATAGTCAATAATTACATTCAAAGGTCCTAAACATCTTAGTCACTGTAGCCAGTGAAAACAATATAAATCAAACTTCCAGTAAGATACTCTTTTGGAATCACTCTAATAGATAATACAGATAATAACAAAGTTCAGTGATAATGTGATCTAAGTAATTGAAACACTGGTCCATTGTTTGTGGGGTGTACAATGGTTCACAAACTTTAAAGAACATTTCTGACAATTCTCACATGTTAAATGTAGATTAATAATGTGACTTGAAATTTTCAGTTAGGAATCAACAAAAATGAAAACACATGCCTACGCAAAAACTTGTACACAAATGGAACAGCAACTTTAAGTATTAATCCATAAAGTTATAAGAACCTAAATATTTACTTCCTGTTGAGTAAATATACAAATTGTGGCACATACACACAGTGGAATATAATTGACAAAACTCAACCAAACACTAATACATGCCAAGACATGGAGGAATCTTGAAAACCTCAGTCTAATGTAGCATATGGTCTTTTGTACTGGCTCCTTGCTAGTTGTGTTATTTGGTGTTCTTTGCTGAAAAATATGTAGCTTATTTTTGGATGCTTAAAATATTCTAAAGTTATATTATGCTTTTTGCACAATCTTGTGTACATATGAAACACTAGTTGTGCATATACATATTGGAAGGTAAGCAGATGTGTGTGCATGTGTATATGAATTTTGTGATCTTAATTCTATCTGAATAAAACTATTTTAAAAATCCAATTCTAAAGGGATTCACAGGGATCTGCCCATCGTGAAGTTACTTCTTACAACTGTTTCAGTGCCTTTTTCTTCTCTCGCTGGGTCCAGAGGCTTTGCTGGGACCTTAACATCCCAGACAGGAAGCTAAGCCAAAACAAAAGGGCCACATGTTGCCTTGCAGGAGAAAGGCCTCTAAGCATCCTTTAGCAAAGAAAGAAGAGAGGGTCCCCAAACCCAAAGTTCCAGATGCAAACATCCAGGGGGAACTGTCTGGATTCTCCCTCCCAGGGCCCATCCTGAGCATGATACACATGGGTTGATTAAGTACTTATATGTGTCTGGAGCTGTGGACTGTTAGTTACTCACTCTACCAATAGTAAAAATCTGTCAGACAGGCAACAAGTATATCTTTGTGAACTACCAAAGAATTCCTAAGGTTCTACAGCGGGTAAATACAACTTAGCAATAAGCAAACAGTGCCACTTTAAGAATAATTTTCTCAGGCCAGAGATTTAGCTCAGTGGTTCCGGCACCTACCTAGCAAGTGCAAGGTCCCTGGTTCGATCCCCTGTAACCACATACATCAGTACTGGCCATGGTGGCCACGCCCACTGAATCAGTACCATGTACCACAAAATACTGGGCTTGGTGGCTCAAGCCTGTAATCCCAGCACTCAGGAGGCAGAGGCAGGAGGATTGCTGAGTTTGAGGCTTGCCTGAGCTCAGGGCCAGCCTGAAAAACAAAACAAGATCCTGTCTCCAAAAAAAAAAAAAAAGAGAGAGAGAGAGAGAGAGAATAACTTTCCCTGAATCTTTAAACATATGAATTATTCATGTTTGATATGAAAGAATCTCTTTTCTATCAGCATGAATGAAATTTTTATTAATTAGGCATCTTTGTTCTGCAGGGCCTGTGTGTCCCATTTAGTACCTGGAATTGAGTCTTATTTTCCCAGCTGGTTGGGAAATCAACAATAACCCTCTATTTGTCGCCAGCTTTCCCCAAGCTACTCCTAACACAATCATGTTAACTTGAGTTGTCAGAGAAGTTGACACCAAAATATGATTAGATTAAGTTTACACAGTGAAACATACCCAGCAATAAAATAAAAAGTAGTGCATGAATACTGAGACATACAAAGTAGAGACATATCTAAATCATTAGGTGAACTGAAAACAAAAGAATAAATTCAGAGATTTTGTTTAAATGAAATTCAAGAATAGATAAAACTAATATTTAATGATAGAAATTGTTACTTTCTCTAATAATATTTAGTGCATAAAAGTACATGAAAAATTTTAAGGTTGACAAATATTTTGTATTTTGATCAGTGTGGTAATTTATAGAAATATGAATAGAGAAAAAAATCTTGAATCTATGGATTTAAGATTTGTGTACCTTACTATGGATTACTTTGGGTATACTAATAGAAGTTAAAACAGACTAATACAAAAATAACTGAAAATATTAAATATAGTGGTTTACTGTTTATCATTATCACAGTATCTTCAACAGCGCTGGTAACAAAGAAAAAAAATTGGCAGGTAGTAAAAATGGTATTAATTACTAAAGAGCAGATTCCTTTGTCTCTTTACTACACCTCTCTTTTGTATTCCCCTAGGGGACTTTCTAGCCAGACCTAAGTTCTCAAAGTCAGTTTAATTATCTTCTACAAGGTCAAGGAAAGCCCAAGCGAAAATAATTCTAGATTTGCTGGAGCTAATAGATTTTTTTTTACATTTATATTCCGTACTTTGCTATCTATTGGTTTTTCTGCACTTCACCTGTCTCACATTATTTTAATTGATTTTATTGGTATATCTATATACATTATGATCACATTGTATCTTCAGATTGAGTTAGCAGTGCACACCGTCATTTTAGTTTTACCTAATTTGCCATTTTCTTTGCCCCCCCCCCCACCAGGGTCAAGAAAAACATAGTAGGACCCTGTGGGGACGACTGGCACCTGGGTGAGGAAGACTAGTGGGCTGCCTCCTACAGGTGTCACAAGGCTGCAGAAGCCACAGCCCAGGGCAGCAGCGTCCTACTTTTTTTTCAGGGGCCCTGAGGCTACTGAATCCTGCTGGGGAGATCACCTTGCCAGGAATCCCTTCAGGATACGCCCCCCCACACACACACCTAGAGCCAATTTAGAAGATAACATCACAACAAGGTTACACCTGGGCTATACTATCCAACCAATCAGAGCTAACCAATTGTAGCCACACCCTTTCTCTGTTCTCTATATAAGTGTATGTAAATGTCAATAAAAGCAGAAGTGTTCTCTGAAACCTCCCCGGAGTGTGCCTTAATGTTGGAGTATACGGGAATATGTTAACAGTAATAAACTGTGACTTTCAAAAAGTTTCAACAGAGGAATTTGATAGCTTTCATTACAAAGAAATGATGAGGCTGTCGGAGAGAAGGAGGGGACATAATCCTACTAAGTAAATCACAGACTTACTGTTCTTAATCCTACTAAGGAAATCACAGACTTGCCATTCTTAGATTTGCCATTCTTATAACTAAATAAAATAAAGGAAATGATTTACTTGAAGGAGGGGGAAGAGGGAGGAGAGAAAGAAGACAGACTCTAGAAGAGTAAGGGAGTAATCTAAAGTGAAATGCTTATGGATTCTTGTCTTCAGCTCTTTGTTAGAAATTCTTCTCATAATTCGAGGAATCTGATTAGCTCCCTATCTTTCATTTTAACCTTGGATTTCTTCTGGCCAGGGCTTTACACTGTCCTGTGGTGGTGGATATGAGTACAGGTGGGGACCTTATGAAAAGGTAATTTAGGTTTAAGGATTAAGTAAAGGAAAAGTGTGCTATGCTTATATTAAGCACCCAAATTGGAACATAGTTTTTGTTTTTGTTTTCTTGCTTTCTAATTTCTGGATTCTAGCTATAGAGGCGGAAACAGCATTTAGTAGAATTTTCTATTATTTTTAAATAAATCTCAATGTGGCCTTCATTATTTTTCCTCCCTAGAGGACCCCCATCCCTACAACTACAAAATAGCATCACCAGAATTCTGCAAGATGTATGAACTTTTTGTCAGCTAAAATTCAAAATACAACAAAAATCTATGAGAATTGAAAGTGGCCTAGCTAAAAATATCTCAAACTATTATTAAATATTTTGTATAATTGTATTTGCTCCCATTATGATTAATATTAACTAGAAAATCTATACTGCGCCTCAGTATAACAGCTGATAATGGCATTGTCACTAGGGACCTGCTTCTAAAAGGGCCTTACAACTAAATGTTCCTGGGTTCTAGGTTGTTCATTTTCCTTTCTCAAGTTAGATTCCAGGTTCTCCTCATATAGAACAAAAGACTGAACCAAAGGAGCAAAAAGCAGTAGCCAAGTTTATTTGATAAAGTACAAGTAAAGAGTAGGGGAGAAACTGCCTCTGCAGAGTGAGCCTAGGCAGAGTAAAATAGAAAAAGCAAAGTTAAAAACAAACAAACAAAAAAACACCCATGAAAAGCAGGGTCATAAGTTATTGTGAGGAAAAGCCACAACAGCAAGTTCTTCTTGTGGTGCCTCTCCTTGTATGCTGTCCAAATCATGAAGAAACCCTCAAGAACTTCTACACACGGGTCCTGAGAGGTGGTACTGGGATCCTACACCTCATACTGAGATCACTTCTGGGCCATTCTGCTGAAAACCTGCTCAAGTTCTCTTAAGAAGTCCCTGTGCAGGCTTTGGGAACTGTTCTGGGCACGTGTCTGTATGATCTTTTAATTAACAGGTCATGCCTGCTTCCCCAGCCACTTTTGTAACATTCAACACTCCAATCTCAGTATGACTTTATTATAATTAGTACAAGATTTAAAAAGTAAACATATAAAAATAAAACATCTCATTAAAGTGTTTGAAAATTAGTGGCATTAAATTTTGAAAGTTTTGTAGAAGTCAGCAGTAAAGCATCAGGACCAGGGCTTTTCTTTGTTGGTGGATTTTTTTTTTTTTTTTTTTTTTTTT
>PVIC010028469.1:0-23188 GCA_004025085.1 Thryonomys swinderianus
GACTTCCTCCGCCCCACTGCCGGGAGTTGGGTGCAGAGGACTTCCCCTCCGGAGCGGGCTGTGCGTGGCTGACCTGACGGGTCATTTTCGCAGAGCACCCCTAACTTTCAGGGTGAGAGGCGGGTCCTGCTGCTTTCTAGTCATTACAGAAGAGATTAATATGTTCGCTCTCAATTTTCTCTTTGGGGGATAATTCCGAGTTTATCACATGTGCATTATACTATATCATGTCATATCTACTGTATTATCACATTTTCTGCAGTGTGGATGAATTCATACAAAATTCATAAAGAGATGACGTCGGTGTGCAGCGGTCACTTTAATTCATAGACGATTTTTCCTGGAGATGAGCAGGACCGCGGGCTACACCGACGCCGTCACTGGCCGCCGGCCACCAACAGGGGGCGCTGTCACGCTGCGCGCGGTGCCCATTGGCTGGCACGCCACTGGTTCAGTTTAAATCTTCCACGGGCTCTGGTTATTCCCTCTGCGTTCATTTTGCCCTTGCCTTCATGACAAGCCTCAACTCCAGCATCCTAAACTCCTATCCTAGCAGAAGTTCTTTAGTAAAGTCTACATTTATTGTGCTATTTCCTCCCTGTATAATCTGATCGGTGTCTTCCATTGGGTTTGTAATTCTGTTGGGATTGTCTGTCTTTGTGTTCCAGGGGGAGCACTGGATTAATTTTGAGTCATGAGCTCCTAACTCCGTCTTCCAACAAGGCCCGTTACTTTGATTCTTTTTGTTTGTTCCTGCACTACAGCAGAATTGTCTACATTTGTTGTGCTTCTGGCACGTTCCTTCCCTTCTTTCTGATGTTCGCACCATCCCATTTTTGACGAGCATACTGATTCCTGGGTGCTGCTCCGACCCCTTCCTCATGGTATCCCAGGTTCTCCCCGCATTTCCCGCATTGCCCTGGGCACCAGTCGTCCCTGTGAGGAGCCAAGCTTTCTCCCACACTTGAAACTGGGGGGGGGGGGGGGGCGAGCTGTTTCCTTTTACTTTTGAAGTTCTAAATTAATAGTGTCTCTTCCTTCTTAAAGAATACTGTCAGGTTAAAGCCTAAAATGCAGCCGGGGTTGAAGGCTATTGCTGCTTTGAGTCTTGGTTAGGTATCAGCTCAACTTTTGGGGCAAGGATAGTTCAGAAATGGACAGCTCAGTGGTTCTGGTACCTTGCAAGCACATGGTCCAAAGTGTGATCTGCAGTACCAAAACATATATTTCATAAATAAGTAGATAAATAACTGATCATTTTTGGATTCTTGGATCCTTTTGAGACAATATTATTTGAAGAAAAATACAAAGCTATATAAAATATTTTACAACCATATCTAAAACTAAAACAAGTACACCTAGACACAAGTGAAGAATGCTTTTATGTAAATATTCTTTAGAAAAAAACATGCTTACCACCCATTTAAGCATTTTTAGATTTAAAAAATTCAAAACTTTGGGCCAGAGATTTAGCTCAGTGGTTCCAGCACCTGCCTTGCAAGCTCAGAGTCCCCCGTTCAATCCCCAGTAACCACATGCAACAGTATTGGGCGTGGAGACTCACGCCCACCGGCAGTCACTACCACACACCACAGTGCTGGGCGTGGTGGCTCACGCCTGTCATCCTAGCACTCGGGAGGCAGAGGCAGGAGGATTGCTGAGTTCGAGGCTTGCCTGGGCTACATAGTGAGCTGAGGGCCAACCTGCTCTACAATGTGAGACCCTGTCTCAAAAACAACAACAAAATCATGTCTTCTACCTTTTATTAGAGAGGCTTGGGGTTTATAAATCCACATTATTTTGAATTTCACATAGAAATGAAAGGCACATGCTGGTCAAACAATTGAAAGCATATTTAAAGAGTAGTTCACGGATAGTTGATAAATATTGACACATATCAATACAGTTAGATATGAAGTCCAGATTTTACTTTTAAATAACACATTGTTATCTGCTAAATAGAAGACTTTTCGATGAATGCAGGACAAGGATTTCTAAGACCATATGAGCCAATTCTTGGGAATAGTAGAATGGAAGAAAATTAAATTATACTCTCTATGCTTACTCTTTAAGGAGGATGTCTATCACGAAAACAATGTGACAGTCCAAAACTTAGATTATTATTTCTTTGCATTTTTAATAACATTGTCCTCTGATCCATTTCTTTGATGTTAGTTGTGTTTTTTCAGTTGTGAAAAAGGCTGCCTGTGTGACATTTTGTAGATTTAAACTTGTATGTTAGAACTTTTAAATTTGACACTGGGTTCTGAAAGAATAATAAGCCACTATAGGAGCTTCATTTTAATGCACTTAAACCTTATAAAGAGTCTATGAGATGGTCTGGTAGGCACCGCCGTCTTGTAGACGTCAGCTGGAGGTCACGGAGCCCACGTGCTGGTGGCAGCCGCCAGCCCGTGCAGTCTGACCGCACAGCTCTTGGTCTGACCTCTGCTCCCCAGCGTGGGCAGAAGGGCGACAGCAGACGCTCGGCCGCCGAGCTGCACGATCTCAGCCTGACATCACACGTGTTTCTAAAAGCTCCCGTTGTTATATTCACTGTCCTGCAATGAAGAAATGGGAAACAAAGCTAATGTAGTCAAAGTAGGAGAACTAGAAGACAGACTAGATTACAAGGGTAACTGATTATTAAATTATGAGATCACAAAGCAATACAAGTTGTGCTAGTGGACAGAAGTAGTCTGAAGATGTTCATGAAAGAGGCGTAGGATGCAGTGGGCCACGGGAGGTGCGCGCAAGCTTGACCTGTTGAATTGTGTGGGATGTAGGTAGATGAGGCCTGGGGAGCAATGGAGATGATAATATTTTCAGTATATAAGGAGACTTGAGTTTTGAGTATTTTTTTCCTAGTACTATGGCCTTGAAACTTGCTATCTCAGTAACTATTTTAGTATGAAAGGTGTTAGAATTAGCCTCATTTGACTGAATTACATCTAGCTTTTTAGAATGATTTCTGAGTCGTTACATTAGATTGAATAACGTTATTATGGAGAACCCATTCCTGTACAATCTAAAGAACTGTTAGCAGTTCAGAGGCCAATACATAGAAAAATTTATAAAGTTAATTGTGCTAAATATTGCTCCTCTGTCAGTTTTCCTTTAGTGGACCTTTCTTTAGAAACTTTATCTTGATGAGTGCCTGGTAAATTGATTTATAGCATAGATAAGTGACAGGTAAAATTTGTCATATCTATAGGAAGATACTCCATTTAGATGAGCAGACTGACTACCACTGGCTAGAATTTTGACTAAACTGCTAAATATCATGTATTTTACCTTTATCACTGATTTACTGTATTAAGTAGCACTCATTGAGTAATTTAAAGTGCTTCCACTTTTAAGTTGAACTGAAAGAAAAATACTGTTCCTCATACTAACATTACTTGCATCGCTTTGAATAGGTTAGATGGTAACGGTATGTTCTGCTTGTTCTGAGCTGTGTGGTGCGATTCTCGGGCTGCAGCCCCCGCGGCAGCTCCTGGCACATCCGGACGTGCCCGGGTTTCGGAGAAGCCTCGCTTCCCGCTCTGGACGCCCCTGCCGTGAGTTCAAGGAGGCGCTGGACAGCGAGCACCGCAGGGCTTTGCCGTGGCTGCACAGACCCGGAGGAGAAAGCGGCGGGCCTTCCCCCCAGCGCCGAGCCTTGGAAAGCGGAACTGGCGTCCAGCTCCGGGCTCAGTCCTAGAAAGTGTGCGCAGTCTGCCTGCGACCCTGGCCGCCCTTGCCCTTAAGTACTGTGTCCCGCGTGCAGATGGAAAGGGCTGAGCTGTGCGCGCCGGAGGGGCGCTGAGCTGTTTGGCAGAGTCGCCTTCTCCTGCCAGCCGAGAAGTTCAGTCCATTGTCGTGCAGAAGGCCCTCCTCGCCCTGCCGCGCCTTCGCGCCCGCGGCGTGCGGGGTGCTGGAGAGGCCGGCCGGGTCACTCGCGGCCCCCGCGCTCCCCGCCTCAGGAGTGCCGCCTGCCCCTCACACCCAGCACCCCGTTCTGTTTCAAAGGAGCAGCCGGCTGGCCGGAGAAGACCGCGTCACCGGGGTTCCCAGGGTAAAGGTCTGAAGACAGTATCTTAATTTTGGCATCAGGAAACAGTTCTCTGCAGTAAAGACTTGAAACTTCAGGGTTTTGTTTTGTTTTTTCATTTTATGAGGTGCAAAAGTTTTTGTTTTCCAGATAATATAAATTGGAAATTGTTCAAGTATTTCTTATTAACCAATTTCTACCAATGTCATTTCCTCATAGAAAACAATTTGTTTTCCTCACGTCCTGCTCTTAGCGCTTCCTCAGTGTCAGCCGTGACGCTGGACTGACTTTCCCAGGATGTTCACCACAACTTACCACAAAAGGGAATGTGGAAAAGAGAAAAATCGACTAAAAGTACCAAAAATAATGGTAGTTTTTCTAATAGATTACCTGGCTGGTAATCTTCAGTTCTTCTTTCTGTGATATTTACATAAATCCTAAAATGTTTATAAAGATTTATTGCTTTCATTGTAAACCACTAACATATCTTATGCTTATGTTATAAATCATTTTTTTCCAGTGAAATGAAAGTGTGGTAACTAGCCAAAAACAGAATCTTAAGGGGATACATGGTACTGACTTTTGTTGACATTACTTTTAATATTCCATTCTGAGAGGCAGCCTAGTGTTTCCACCAGGTTATGTTTCTATTTGGAGATAGCGGGACAAATATTTTTTTTAAATCAGCTTTATTTGTATATTTTAGATACATAAAATATTACCTTTATCACAGGAAGTTTTACCTGTATATAATACATGTCAGTTCTTGTTTTTTCCCTATTCCCCTCTCCTCTCTTCCAAAGAGGGGTTTAACAACGTTTTGTTTCCATCTTTTTCCTTCTATTCTCTTTTTTTCCTTGTCCCTTCCTTCCTTTTCCCCTTCCGCTTCCTCGTTCCCCTTCCCAATAGAACATTTTCTTCCATTTTCCCAATATCATTACACATTTTAGTCTTTGAGACAAACATTTTAAACCTATATAGACACTATGTCAAATCAGAAATATTTGCTGCAACCTCTTAGAGACATGTAAATATGGGACTATTGGAATCATTAACAGAAGGGTATGCAGGCTGATTTTCTTTTGGAGAGGATTATACTGCCAGTAATTTATACTTCATTTAATTTATTACACACATGTACAGATAAACCAAAAAGTGTTTTAAAGAAAGTTTTTTAAAAATTTCTTTAATCATCAAATCAAATGTCAATGATCATTCATGAGAATGATCAGTTAGCACAATTCTTTTACAAGTTGTTAGTAACAAGAAACAGTTCTATAAAAACTAAAAGCATGAATTGTTAGAATGGCCTCATTCTGCAGTTGAAACAGTTCCAGTGGATTATATTCTTCAGTGCATTGTCATTGGCATAACCACCTTATAATGATCTCTTAGTGATCACTTCTATCAAAAATGGTTGTGGGATTTTTAATATTTTTCTACACTTTTTAAATATTTCATTTTAATTGCTTTTTGTTTTCTCAAGTTTCACTACTTGTATAGATTGTTTCTAAATTTCAAAGCTAAAAAAATCATGCACATGGAATCTTTCCTTTCGATTTTAACTACCATTCAATAGTTGGTATCTTCAGGGTAACACCATTGTGCTTTAGTTATGATGAAAAATTCTGCTTGAAATCGGTCGTCCTTGGGAATACCCTCTACAGAACCACTAGGAAGTCTGAGTTTCGCCAGCGGCAGTCTGGTGTGGCTGGTGGAGAAGGAGCGGGCGGCACAGATTGCATGAGCAAGACGGCTCCGCGGAGCTTGTGCACAGCCCGCTGACCTGCGCTGTCACCCTGCTGCTCTGGGGCCTAAAGTGATACCATTAGGTTCCTCTGCCATGGAGGGACAGAGAAGACAAAAGCACTCACCATCTTAATATCCACAGGACTGTGTTAAGGAATAATGATTTAAGATCAAGACAAGAGTTAACTGCCCACCTCACCAGCCAGCGGCCCTCCCCAGGAGCTCTGGATGCCAGCGCTGTTGCCTTGGATACGTTGCTTTACCGAAAACACAATAAACAGTGGTATGAGTAAGTGTAATACTTTTTTTCCAACTAATTACAAATATATTTGTTCCGAAACGTGTGGCAATCCATGGTGTTGTCTCAGTGATTCTTCTGAGTTTATTGGAATGAAGATAGATTTAGAGTTACTTTGGTGAGGTACCATTAGGACAAAATATGCTGACATTTTTGAAGCTAAGGATTGCTAGGGAAGTACAATACCTGAGAGATTCTTGTGCAGTATTCCTGTGCCGGCCAGTCTTATGGTGATATCTAGGAACTTGTGTCTAATGAGCTACTTTTTTTTTGTGAAACAGGGTCTCACTTTGTAGTTCAGGCTGGCCCTGAGCTCACTGTGTAGCCCAGACAAGCCTGGAACTCACAGTAATCCTCCTGCCTCTGCCTCCAGCGTGCGGGGGCTACAGGCATGAGCCACCATGCCTGGCACTGTGATGTGTGATACTGGGAATGAAATTCCGGACCTTGCATTTGCCAGGCAGATGCCAGAACTACTGAGCTAAATCCCCAGCCCATGAGCTACTTGTTTTTGAATTCTAGAATTTGTTTGCCTAGAATTAATTTTTGTCTTTGTCTGGAAAACATTAAATCTCAATTCAGGAAAATATAAAAGATATACACTTGTTTTTCGTGGTGTAAAAGAATTTTATTCACCGTAGACCCTTTTTCCTATGTCTTTGTTGTCATATTCAGGAATATTATTTAGTTACAGTGTCTCTGTGTTGAATAAGCTGTACAGTCTCTTCTTGGTACTTTGATACTAATACATTATTGTCACTTTCTTTTGATTTGTAGTCACTTTGGCATCATACTCGTTTGTTTTCACTATTTTTTTGTTTTCAGTGGCTCTGTTTTCCACATTGTCCTTCCCATGCTCCTCGGGTTTGTTCCCTGACCTCTCATCTCTTATCTTCCCCCTTCCCTGCTTTCTTTCCTTCGTCCTTCCTTTTTCCTCTTCCTTTCCTGGCTCTTTTTGTGAGGCTTTGTTTTTGGGTTTCCCTTTTAGAGCCACCTTTGTGCTTTTTAAGGGGCCTTTCGTAGGTAGTCAGCGCATATTTATCTACGGGATGTTTCAATCCAGCTGATGCTTTAGCTGGTTATCAAAAATAGAATTCAAAATAAACTTGGTCTTTTGTTCAAAGCATTGATAGGAACACTAGTGCTTTTCCTTATGTCATTGATTATTAGAAGCAAGTGAATCACTTGTGGAATAAATCAGTAGTACTTTTCCACTGCTGACTCACATTTCTTCATGTAATTGAAAGTGTTGACTTTGGATATTCCATATATTGGGATCTAGTTCTTTAGATAGTCTTATGCAATTTTTGAATATTAGAATGTACTTCATTATACTTTTATGTCAGTAATAGAGAATATTTTCTTTTTCTTTCTAAATGATGATTGAAAATTTATAGTAGTTCTTGCTGTGCCTCATAGTGGTGCCTTGGCTCACGGACACTTTTGTTTCCAGTTCAGTTCATAAATAGAAGCATTTAGAAAAATTGTGCTGTTTCTTGCAAATTCTGCAACGGGTGACAGACACAGGCGCGGTCGCTTCGCCACATGGGCACGGGTGTGGCTGTCTTGCCAGAATCGCAGGATGGGCTGTTTGTGAGCCAAGGGCCCACGGTGTCTGTGGAACATGAACTGCCCACGCTTCAGCTATGAAGACCTCGTGACACATGAAATCCGGGGCAGTTCGAAGACTGTGTCCTTTCCTTTGCAGTACGCACGGCGTCACCGGACGGCCACGAGACATGTTCTTTTGTCTGAGGAGGTGATAAAGAGCCTACAGGGGAAGATTTGTTTCCGGTTTACCCCTCTGTATATGTAACAAAGACTTGTTTGAAAAGCAGTAACGTGGCTGCAGCGGTCATGGCAGTCTCAGAATAGCAGGCGGGAGATACCTGTCCTTCCGCCGAGCATAGATGCAGGTTTTACAGTTGCTGTAATTGCTCTGCGAGCTGACGAGGCCATACTCCCTGCTGGCCGCGCTCCCTCCCGTCCGGCTCGTCAGCGAGTCCGGAGAGTTCTGTGCAGCAAAGGGAAGCCAGCGGGGAGGCCCCGCAGGACGCCGCTCGGCCTCCCCTGGTCGGGTGCAGGCGCCTCACCCCGGCCGGTTCTGGTCAGCCGGGCTCGGCCCTCGCTGTCCCGCCAGGGGCCGCCTGCCTCTCGGGGCTCAGAGGGGCACAGCCTCCCATGAATGGCCTCCTGCTGGTTTCAGAGTGGGCGCGGCCGTTTCAGGGCCTCGGTGGCCGTCTCTATATTTCCAAAATTGAGCTCTTGGATAATTTGCTCACATCGTTGCCTGTGCAAGGTAGGCTGCCTCACAGTAGGAGATCTGAAGTCTGTTTCTATCTGCTGGGCTGTTTCTACAGTTTTCAAATAGGCTTTCTGATTTATTTATTGATTATATAAGCCTGCAATGTTTCAAGCACAAAATACTCTTTTAATTATAGGCTTACAGTAAAAACTCAATAATGTTATAAGGTATGATCAAGATTTAATTTTTTAAAAAAATTAAAGTAAAAGACACACTGCGACCAGTTACCCTTAAAATACTCTACTTAACTCTGAACACGCTCATCCCACCGTTTTTGCCACTTTCTGAAGCCGCTCTAGAAGCCCTTGTTAACGGGTGTGTTAGCAGCCTTAATTCTCAGAGTCCGGGGAGTGGGGCTGGGGCCACTCCCCGGGGGCGTCCCGCTCCGCGCCCCACGTCGGGGAAACACTTTGGGCCGCCGCCACACGGAGAGCAGCTTCAGGAAGCGGCAAGGACGGCGGGACGTGTCCGGGGTGAGTGTTGTGAAAGGGGTTAATGAAATGTGACTTTCACTATAATAATTTTTTAAAATAAACATCTACCATGTGTTTCATTATCTATTAGACAACGTATGTAGCAGATTTTCTTTATACAGCATAGAATAATTGTTTTACTTTTTGTTTCAAGTTCTGTTTTATTATCTTTTTTGAATATCAAGTGTAGATAAAGTGAGCAGGTTGGATAATTCCGTTAGATTACCTGTTAGATAATCTTGTTAGATTATCGCCTAACCTACCGCTTTTATTCCAAAAGATCAGATTCATTGTTATATTTTTAAGTAAACTTCTTTAAACTTTTAAATATATTGTTGACTTTCAATTTGTCACTCAGATTGTAAAATGATGAGATTCTTGAGCTTTTCTGATCTATAGTTGAGGCTTTTGTGTTTCAGGAAAGCTTTTCTTTCAAATACATGCAGAGCACTCCTTGGCCTGTGTCCGTTATGCACTTTGAGAGTAGGAGTCTGCACGGTGCTGAGGCTGCAAAACACATTTCACACTTGAACAGGGACAGTGTGTGTGTGTGTGTGTGTGTGTGTGTGTGTGTGTGTGTGTTTGTATCCTGTGTATCCCACTCCGGTGCCTTGCCCAGTATTTATCAGAGAATTTTTCACATCTATTTGGCAAATAAATGACAAATTATCCACATTATTATTTTCTGATCATTGATATACAATATAAAGTCATAGAAAAATTCTGAACTTATAGAAAAAATAAGTGGCTTCAGGCCTTTTGTTCAGTTTTCTTTTAATTTGCCTTTCTTTGATACTCAATTCTATATGTTTGTTTTTAAGTCATTTAAAAATGTTTAAGTACATGTTGATCTGCAGTAGATTACGTTACATCCCCAGTGTTCATGATCTATGACAATTTCTACAAGTTTATTTAAAATATATTTAACAATGTAATAGCATATATTAAACTTCAGTTTTGTATGTAGTCAAAATGTATTACTGTTTGGGGCTCTGATGAAGTTAAGCTGATTTTCTAGAAATTATATTCTAAGAACTAGTAATAGGTACTAATTGGATTGGTATCTCTGGTAAGCTATGTTTAAATTTTACCATGTGAATTTGTGGGGTTTTTTTTCATTTTTTTATGAAAAAAACAAAAAGTTTCATAATAATAGGATAATAGTTAATGCACTATCATTATTTTCAAAGTAGTTACTCCGAGTATAAGATGTAGCCAAAAATGATTCTTGCTTACGAAGAAGAGACAGAGATGGTAGCACGAAGTGCCGCAGAGCCCTCAGGAGAGCCCTGGCTGTGCCGTGCAGACAGCGCCCCCCATGGACAGTGTCCGGTGTCGCCAGCAAACGCTTGTCCCAGGGAGCTGCCCTTTGGCCAGGAGTCAGGCAGGTCCTGCGCCCTGCGGAAGCCCAAACTACCCTGCGCCCCAGTGAGAGCACCCGAACTGGCTTCCTTCCAGGTGGCGGGTTCGCCACCATGGCGGGGGGGCCTTGGGGTACGCTTCCTAATGTTTTCGGAAGTACTTAACTGTGGGTAAGAATTTGTATTATTGCTTCAAGGCATTATTTCCTCTATTCTACTGCTGTATTCATTGGCATTTCTGTAAAACTTATACTCTCAAGGATTATATTCTCACTAACTGTGACAAATTAAAGGGTAGAAAGGTTTGAATCACTTTGGATTTGGCAGTGGGCTGGCTGTTCAGAAACGACCTCTCCAGGTCACACAGAGAGCTCCTTTCGGGTTGCTGTTCTGAGGGCTGCTTTCAGAGTGGACCCCTCAGTGGGTATCAGCACTGGAGATTATTGTAGCTGTGTTATTCAGTGTGCAGTGAATTCCATGTCTTTTAGCTTGTGTGTATTTTGTTGTTTGTAAATATTTCTATGTATAATTTTTAATTTAAAATACTAACTTTCCTATAATGAAAAATGAGGATCAGAAACACATCTTGAGCTATCACTTTGAAAAGCAAGCCTCCTACCTATTGAGAAGAGAAAAATAATTTGGAAAACAAAACATTTTTCATTGCTCATTAAATTCTTATGTTCCTGCTTTCTCCACAGCCAAAGAAACAAGAATTAAAATCAAGTGAATTTTTTTTTTTTTGAGACAGGGTCTCACTTTGTAGTTCAGGCTGACCCTGAGCTCACTATGTAGCCTAGGCAAGCCTGGAACTCAGCAATCCTCCTGTCTCTGCACTCCCGAGTGCTGGGATTACAGGCGTGAGCCACCATGCCCAACACTGTGGTATGTGGTATTGATTGCTGGTGGGAGTGAATCACCACACCTAGCAATGTATGTGGTTACCAGGTATCGAACTAGGACCTTGTGCTTGCCAGGCAGGCACTGGAACCACTGAGCTAAATCTCCGGCCCTCAAGTGAAATTTTTAACAAGATAATCAAGTATAGTACAGATTATGTGCTTTATCTCAGCAATAAGCCTGTTCTTTGAGAAGCTTTTCTAGTAAAATAAGCCAATTTTTTTTCTTTTTATACTTTAGCAGAGATAAGCTTACTTAGGGGAACAGAATTAAGGCCAGGCTACCCATTTTAAATCTCATGTCCATATGGCCAGTTTCCTCTAGGTAAAGTGAAGGTAGTAATAATTCCATCTCCGTGGGGCACTTGGGAGGATTCAGTAAATTAAGACATGCATGATACGATTCAGCGTGTAACCAGTGCTCTACAAATACGGAGTACCATTTTATTACATCTTACATAGCTCATAAAGTGCTGTCTGCTATATCATAGGTTTCCTGCAACTGAATTTTCTGCTACTTAAAAATATAACTAAGGCATTGATATTGTCAACATTTGAAAAATCATCATATCCTAAATCAAGAACACTGTAAGGTAGTAAAGTTTCATTACCTCATTTCATCTCCTTGTGCTTTACCTCTTAAAAGAAAAAAAAATCAGATACTTGTAGTATATATCCCCCACAAAACTCTATAAAATTTTACACTAATAAAATCAAAAGATAATAAACACAAAAGGAGTTTATACTAATCACTGTTTTGGTAAACCTGTTGAATCTCCCATTTTAAAATGAGCAATCTTGTTTTAATAAATTAATATTTTTCTATTTTTTCTCATGCTTGATAATCTATATAAAATAGCATATAAACATAGATATTCCATATTTAATACATGAACCTTGGATAAATCTGTAACCCAGGCCAGACTACCAGTTTTAAATCCAGTGTCTGGACACTGAGTTTCCTGTGCTATAAAGTGAGGGAAGTAATAATTTCATCTTCTTTGGGTAATTAAGAGGTTTACATAAGAATCATATGATATGTACAACAGTGCCTAGTATTTAGCAAGTGTTGTGTCAAGTGGGCAAGTCTATTTTTGTGTGTATGAATAGAGATAATTATGTTTTATTATATTTGCTTTTCTAGAAATACTATTGTTATATATAAAAAGCTCAAAAATATTAGGCCCCCATAGTAAAAGACCCAATAAAAAAATGGGCACGTGAATAGGTACTTTACAGAAGAAGCACAGATAGCCCATAAATATGTGAAGAAATACTCAATATCTCTATTACAGAAATGCAAATTAAAACAACTTCCATCTTACCCCAGAAAGAATGGCCATCATCAAGAAATCAAATATTAATGCCAGTGAGACTGTGGGAAAAATAAGAACTCTTCCATATGGATGGTAGGAATATAAAGTGGTAGAACTACAACAAACCGCAGTACAGAGAGTCCTTAAAAAACTAAAGCTAGAAGTTTGTCTGACCCAGCTGTTCCCCTTCTAGGCATCATCTCAAAAGAGTTGAAGACATTGTCCTACAATGATACACACATACCCATGTTTATAGCAGCGGAGTTTGTAATAGCTAAATCTTAGAAGCAACTTGTCCATCCATCGAGAGATTTATGGATAAAGACAATGTATTTGTACGCAGTGGAGCACTCCTCTGCCATAAAGATACACTTGAGTCATTTGTAGGAAAATGGATGCTCCTGAAGACTATGTTAATGAAATAAATCAGACACACAAGATTAACTATCATGGTTTCTCTTACATGAGAAAGCCAAAATACAAATAAAGAGCAAAACAAAAGATAAGGTGAAGTAAGGAGATAGAGCTTTCTCAGATGGGAAGGGGGGCATGAAAGAAAGAAGATGAAAAAATTATGTGTTATGTAAACAGATCAGCGCCCCATAAGGAGTATAAACATTACATATTGCAGACGTGAAAGAAATAAAAATAAACCCATAACTCAGTCAGTTGATCTAGGAAATCAGGTGAGTTTTGACTGTCTTGTGAAACAGATACTGAGCTTGAAAACATACTCCTTTTCCGAGGGCGCTTGTATTTAGAAATGATAACCACCTCTTCTCTTTATATGCGAGGTGAGTAACTCCAAACCTGAGGGTATCATTGCAAGAGTCAAATGTGAGATTTCATTAACGTTCCATTTATAACTCTACTTGGTTGCTAATGTAATTCATTTCTAGTTAGTTAACTTAAAGTAAAATGTGCCTCCAAACAGCAAATAAATGAGAGGAGTTTAATTTTCTTAATGGTATGTAAATACTAAATATCCAACATTTTTAAACTTCTAAATTATAGCACAGGAGTTTGTAATAATTTGTTTTGTTATTATGTAATTACTGCCTGTAATAGTATCAAGACAGAAAATTTCTGAATTACGTCACACACTGGTCATTAAGTTACATAACTTTGTTTCTTCATGAAGAGTAATCTGTAAAATTTCTTGTTTTACAAATTATAACTAAATCAGAAGTTCCCATTTTTAATCACCTGAAAATTAAAAATTAGTATGAAAATTTTAATTTGTATGACAAATTATTTTTCTTTTCTGTCTTCAGTGAATAAAACAGATAAACCTCCACAGAGGAAATGGAGAAAAGTGTAATGAAGAGCAAATGGAGGCCATTAATTGAGGCGAAATTTAGGGACAAGGTTAGGAGAAAATTAACTAGAAGTTTGTTGAACTGAAAACCATGAGAGAACATCTCTAAAGTTCATTTTTTCTGAGAAGAAATTCAAGGAGCATTTTATCCTTGTTTTACAGGAAAAGTTACCAAAGTCTTGAGCAGTTATCAGCAGAAGTTAGCCTCTCTCAGACTTCGCTGGAGCCGGGCCAGTCCCAAGATGGAGATGGAAAACAAGACACACTGAATTCCGTCAGTGAAGGCAAGAAAAGTCATCTTTTGCAAGTGACCTTTTGCTGTATGTCTGTGTTTGGGTTGTAGAGCTCGCTGCCAGAAAGTAAGCTGCTGTCAGGCTGCAACATCACCAGCCTTTGTTCCTTTGTGTTTCTGTCCAGCCTTCTCGCGAGGCTTCTTTGCAGTTGCTGCCTCGAGTCCTCACTTTCTACTCCGGGCCTTCACGGGACGGTCAGCCAGGAGCTGCCGCGGCGTCCGCTGCCGGCTCTGTCCTGCGAAGCGCGGCAGCTCTGACACAGCTGGTCACTCCCCGGCTGTGCTCTTTGGGTCGCTAGGAAACCTTAGGAACAAACACCGCAGTGTCTGCCTGTGTGTGTGTCTTCGTCTCTGTCTCTTGCCTTTGGGGTGCAGCTTTCCGACCTTCCCGCGCAGCGCCCTGACTTTCCAGGCCGCTTGCAATGACGTGGCCGCACTGCCGACTGCGCTCCTCGGACTGCATCCTGCGGCAGCAAGGGCTGTGTCCCTCGGGCTCCCATTGTTGGGACGAGACGCGTGAGATGAGGAACATTGCGAGGAAAGGCTGGTTTAGGCTCTGGGCCTGCGGCGAGGCAGAGCGCCACGGCCGGAGAGGGTGCTGGGGCGAAGCGGCTGCCGCAGGGCGGCCGGAAACCGGCCCGCAGAGGGCAGGAAGTGCGCAGCCCGCTCCCAGTCGCGCCCCCGGCTGGGGCCCAGATCCTCCGGACGCACCTCTGGGGCGAACCTCCGGCCAGCTGCGCTCCCTCCACGCGTGGGAGTGAGGCGTGGTGCTGCGTGATCTGGCCTCGCCCTCTTATCTCGCCTCCCCAGGCGGCCTCAGCCCGGGCTCCAGGCCCGCGGACACCCACCAGGGCGCTCCGCCCCTCCCTGGCCCAGCGGCAGCCTGTCTGCGGCGGGTCACGGCTTTCTCTCGGCCTCTCGTGCCCCCCCCCCCGTTGCCCCTTCGCAGCAGCCCGCTGCCCACACAGCAAGGAGCCGTGCTGTAAAGCACAAGGCAGATCGCGGCCCCTCCGGCTCTCTCCTGGCTTCCCGCAGCGGTTAGAATGCCGGCTGCGCCGCGGGTCCTCCCCTCCGCCCACAGGGCCTCAGCGCAGGAGCCTCCGCGCGGCCTGCGGCAGCCGTCCTCATCTTTGCTTCTCCCGCCACCTTCAAACTTCTCTGTGCGGTATTTGCGTGAGAGCCCTCGGGCCTCTGCTCAGGTATCATCAGGAGATGATCTCGCCCCCCAGCCATCAGCGCCACACACCATGGTGCCAGGCGCAGCGGCTCACGCCTGCCATCCCAGCACTCGGGAGGCAGAGGCAGGAGGATTGCTGAGTTCAAGGCTTGCCTGGGCTACATAGTGAGCTGAGGACCAGCCTGAACTACAAAGCGAGACACTGTCTCAAAAACAGACAAAAGAACAGTATATCACTAAAAGGAAAGACAAAATACCAATAATTAAACTGTAATGCGTGGTATTTACATATCTTAGAATTTTTGTATTTAAAGGATTAAACATAATTCACATGCTGCACATGGTGGCACACACTTGTAATCCCATCACTCAGGAGGCTGAGGCAGGAGGATTGCCCTAAGTTTGAGGCCGTCCTGAACTACATAGTGTGAGTTCAAAACCAGCCTGAACTACATGGTGAGACCCTGTCTCAAAAAACACCAATTAACTTAATGAATTCACATAATATAAAATCCACCATTCTAGAATCTACAAATCAGTGGTGATCATAATTTGTATAACTTTGGTCCCTGCCTAACTTCCAAACGCTGTCACCACCAGAAAGAAGCGCTATGTCCGTCCACCCTCAGCCTCAGTACCGCCCCTCCCCCGTCCTGGCTTCTCTGACTCAGGATTCGCTTTTTCTTGCCTTTTCACGTAACAGAATCACACAACAGGTAGCTTTTTAAAAATCTGGCTTTTTTGACTTAGCCTTTTTCATGTTTAACATGTTTAACATGATCCATGTTTAACCTGTGTTAATGTTTCATTCCTTTTATGGGCAAAAAAATCCCATTGTGTGAGTTGACCATAATTTTCCTGTTCAATGGTTGGATATTGGGGTTGTTTCTGCGATGGGGCTCCTCGGAACGGTGCTGCCATGAAGACTCGTGTACAAGCTCTGGGTGGATACGGACCTTCGTTTTTCTTGAGGACAAACCCAGGGGTGGAGCCAACTCGATCCTGTGGCCAAACCCGCTGCCGCCGCCGCAGCAGCAGCAGCACAGAGTCCCCAGCGCGCAGGCGCGGCAGCCCAGCGGGTTCCCTGCGCTCCTGCTGTTAGCTCTGTCTCTCTCACCACGGCCCTCCCCAGTGTGAGTAGTGACCCGTGGTTGTCATTTGCATTTCCCTAATTCGTGACTTTTTAGCATCTTTTCTTGTGCTTATTGGCCATTTGTGTGGCATCTTTGCAGAAACATTTGTTCAAAACTGACCATTTTTAAACTACTCTGCTGCTTTTGCTGATGAGTTACTTGCTCCTTTGGGAGGAGCGGGAGGTGAACCCAGGGCTGCTCTGCCCTGAGCTGCATCCCCAGCTCTTTTTACTTTTCTTAATGCGAAACAAGGTCTCACCAAGTTGCCCAGGTGATCCTCCTGCCTCAGCCTCCCTCTGCACTGGATTAGAGTTTTGATTTTGATGAAGGTTTACTTATCTATTTTTTCTTGTGGCTGGTTATGTTTTTGACATCTCCTCGAAGAAATGTGCACCTAATCCCAGGGCCAGCAGATCTGGGCCTTTGTTTCCACGGAGTCTGATAGCCCGGCTCTCTCCCCTCATCTTGAACCCACTCCCTCTGTGTGTGGGCAGCGGTTCCACTTGCTTCTCTTGCAAGGAGCTCTCCAGCTGTCCCTACATCGTTTGTTTAAAAAACAAGATGAGGCCAGAGGGTTAGCTCAGTGGTTCCGGCGCCTGCCTTGCAAGTGCAAGGTCCTGAGTTTGATCCCCGGTGACCACATACAGTGCTGGGCGTGGAGACACGCCCACCAACAATCAACACCGCATACCACAGTGCCGGGCGTGGTGGCTCACGCCTGTCATCCCAGCACTCGGGAGGCAGAGGCAGGAGGGTTGCTGAGTTTGGAGGCTCGCCTGGGCTCCACAGTGAGCTCAGAGCCAGCCTGAACTACAAAGCGAGACCCTGTCTCAAAAAGAAAGAAACAAACAAACAAACAAAAAGAAGATGAAACTGTCCTCTCCCTGGGGTGCTCTTGGAGCCCCGTGGCCCAGTGCTGTGCAGACCCGCTCTGGCCCAGCTCTGCGGCCCAGCTCTGCTCCCCGGCCTGCTCATCAGCCGCTCCCCACTGTCTGCTGTACCACAGCGCTGTGGTAAGTTTGGAACTCGGGACACTGGGTCCTAGTTTTGGTTCTTCACAAGGTGGTCTTGACTGCCTGGAGCCCTCGCACTTGCACAGGAATCGAAGGAGTTTTCGTTTCTGGGGTGACGGGCAGACAGTTTTGGTCAAAAGCGCCTTGACTGTCTCTGAAGGGTGCCCTCTCAACAGTATTCTTTTCCCAGCCACAGAAAGGTGAAACTTTTTTCATTTAACTGTATGTGTCTTTAGTTACTCTCAACAGTATTTTATAATTTTCAAAATTAAGTAAGTCTTGCATTTCTTTAGTTAAACTTATTCCTAAGTATATTAATCTTCGGGTTACTATTATAAATGGAATTGTTTGCTTAACTGCATGTTCAGATCGTTCACAACTTGTTTGGGAAATAGTTTTGCCATGTAGTTCAGACTGGCCTTGAATTCACTGTGCAGCCCGGCTGGCCTTGAACTCCCGGTGATGCTCCTCCTGCCTCCCCTCCTGAGTGCTGGGGTCACACGGTGGCCTCCGCCACCGCCTCCTCTTCGCGGAGTCAGAGTCGCTGGGGTGCCTGGGGTGCAGCCCTCAGCTCCTGCGCCCCCTGCGAGCCGGAGCTGCCCCTGAGCAAGTCTGTGCTCTCAGACCGTTTCCTCAAACGGTACTTGGCCATGTGCATTTTCTTCAAACAAGCATTTTGCACATTTTGTGCACTTTCGTTTCTATCTTGGTTTCATTTTTCCCTCAGTTCAATACTTTCAGGCTTTAAGCAGCTTAAAGTCTATAGTTCTATAACTGCCTGAGTAAAGCCCAGGTTTTTCATCTTTGCAGAAAGCGCACAGCCAGCTGTTCACAGCAGATAGAGGCACGGTGTGGGTGGAAAGCTGGCTCTGGAAAGCACTTGTTTTACCGCGGCCCTAGCCCTTTATTGTTCCTCTCCACGGTTCTACGAAGTCCAGCATTTAAGAGTTTCTGATGGTAACAGACCCTGAGTAAAGTCAGCTCACAAACAGGTCTGCTAGAATCAGGTTTCCTGTTAGGTTGGGACTCTCGTCCCGGCCAGGGAGTGCACCCTACTGTGCCACTCGGCCCAAGGACAAGGACGCAGTTCCTGGTGTTTCTGCCCCGATCGCTCTTGCCGATCCTCAGCGCGAACCTGTCCAGCCCTTGACTATAGCTGAGCATGAGCGTGTTCTCCAGAACAGGTCAGTGTAATTCGGCTCTGCAGCATTTTATCTTTACACTTCTTTGACATCTACAAGTTCCATGGAAGCAAAACTAATTCTCTATAACATGTGGAAGGTGATGTTGAGCCTGCAGAAAGCTCACGACGTTTGGACAGACATCTCTGACTTTCCAGAGTTCTAGATGTATTTTCAGTGTCTTGTGAATTACGGAGATTTCTAATGGGTTTCTGGCCCTCCTGGTATGACGAAGGGCTGTTAATCTGTCACTTCCTGCACTTCAGGTAAAGAAGACACCCCTTCACTGCTGGGTCTCTGTGGCTCCCTCACGTCTGTGGCAAGTTACAAATCTCTAACGAGCCTAAAATCAAATGACTACCTTCCAAGTCCTACAGCAGAGATGACCAGTCCAGGCCTCACGCCGTCCTGAGAAACCGTACGAGGGAGCCCGAAGTTTCTGCACTGTCAATGTCCAGTTTACATAAGTTTGACTGCAGGGGAAACTTTTGAAATTTTATGCAGCAGGGTTCTGGTCCATGTCTGGAATTCTGTTGCTTAGAGGACTCTGTACTCCATGTAAACTTTGAAGGAAGAACATAATAGTCCTGCCACTTTTGATTTTTAAAAGCTTGTATTTGTCATTGAGGTTTTAAATTGAACCAGCTTTTAGAAACTTTGTTTCTTCAAATTAAAAAATTCATTGCAAATTGTCCATAATTATTATTCAGCTGATCTTTATGTATGTTTATTCAAGAGAAGCTCCTGATTTTTCCTTCTTTATTTGATTAAATTTTCCAGAAGAAAGCTACTAATTTTATTTTTATTCATTTCGTCCTAAATTCTACCGTTTAAGTGCCGTATTTTCATATCAAAAGAGGGTCTTGGTGGTGAGAGCCTCCCTCCTGCACCCCAGGCTTCCCGCTGGGCTGGGCTTCTGCGTGTTCTTTTTTCCGCTCTTATCATTTCATACCAACTTCACATCCCACTTGACATTTTATACGTTTTGTAGGAATGGTCCTTTTTAGGCAGTTACTCATCCGTAAAGGTGACAGGCAAAGTTTTTTATATTCACATTTTTGTTCTCTCAAGATTTTCTTTAAAGATTATCCATTTCAAAATGTGATCAGGCATGCCTGAAAAGTCAGCCGCCTTTCCCGGTGCAGCAGGAGGAGTGCTAGGAAGGGCCACGGGGGAGGTTTGCAAGCTCAGCGGAGAATGCGCGAAGCCTTTGAGCGAACCGTCCAGGTAACCACGCCCCTCACCGCTGAGCATCTGTCTGGAAACACTGCTGCTTCTCTGTTGTGTGTGTCTCGCAGCCTCTACCGTGACGCCGTAATGTCCTCTTCGTACTGATGTTAATGTCTAAAATATCCCTCCATTTCTGCAAGTCGTTTTTTTAAACAATCCATATTGTAAATCTTTTTGCAATTTTTGAAAGTTACATTTATCCCTAAAAACTCCACCGTATTGAAAATGAAAATAAATGAAGTATATTTTCTATAGTAAGAAATATGAAGAAAATATGGTTAGTTGTGCCAAAGAAATTTTATACATTGTTTATATGAAGAGGCCACAATATTTATTGGGGACTTTGTGTGGTATTTTTGTTCATTAATAAAACATTGCATTCGAATATAGTAGCCTTGACATACAAGCAGAATGTTCCTTCTAAAATTTTTTATAAGAGCTGAATGTACCGGTCACCCTTTGCTTAAAAGCGTAGGAGTGTGGTGGTTCTCCGCAGCAGTCGGCGCCGAGTCTGGCCGGAGCACGCCTGTGAAGGCCAGTCCCGGACGGCAGACGAGGCGCTCCCGGGGCCGCGGGGCTGCGCCTTGGAGCTTTACTCTCTTAGGTGGAGACTTTAGTGCTGTGGAAATGTAAATATTGCTGAAAAGCGGAGCCTCTACTTTATTCTCAATTCTGTACACCTTATGAAAGATAAGGATCCAGAGCAGTTTTCAAGCTGCATAGGAGTGGAGGGAAGGTATAAAACGAAACTGGGGAAACTGGGAAACCAGGGTGAGGCAGAGAATAAGGGGGGGGCTTGGACAGTGTGAGGCCGGCCCTGAGCACGGCTGCTGCTTTCTAATGAAGTATCCCAGTGTTTAAATGATTTATCCTCCATTATCCATGCTCAGCTGATAATATTCCTTTAGAAACCAAATAAAATCATTAAATGTTTCCATACATTTTTATAATGAGTAAGGAAATTCAAGATTAGTAATTGGTAGTTTTTCAGATTTATCTAAAGGGAATAGTAATTTGTGCATCTTAATGTGCTGCTAAATGCAGATTTAAACATGACATCCAAGGATAGTAACTTTTCCTCCTTTCTTGGAGATCCCAGTATAATATTCATCTGCAGACATGAAATTCAGATTTCTACACAATTCATTTCACAGTAGCAGTAGTTTGGAAATGTTTGCATGAAGAAACAATGTACGTCTCAATCCTGAATTTTAGGTGGTAGTATTTATTTTTACAACCCCCAAAAGAATGCTGAAACTATGTCGATACTTTCATGTGCATTTGTTGCCTTGATGTACTATACTTGTTGCATGTATATTAAAGATTTTATACCATACAGTAATGGTCTTTTTTCCTTGACCAACGCTACCTGATTGAAATTGTACACTAAACTTTTATTTTCAATTAATGTGGGAAATCTTCACATCTCAGATACTAATATGAAAGCTTTAAGACAAACCCTTACTTCATCTTGAATACTGAATATCTGACCTCTACTTCCATTCCAGAACTTGAAAAGCTAAAGAAAGCTACATGAAATGCTCATTTATAAAGGTTAAGTCCTCAGGTCACACAGACATGGAAAGTGTTCTCTTTCCCCATCTGGTAAGGGCGACGCGCCCAGGCCGGTAACCAGGAAAACCAGCTACGTTCAAAAGGCTGATGTACCAAATAAACGGTCTCCACAAAGCACTACTCTCTGGCTAAGGGCTGGCTGTGTTGAAACTCCGTGGAAGAATCTAAGCGGAAAGCGATAGGGTGTGTGTTTCATGCACGCGGGCGTGTGTCCGTCAGGGCGGTGCCCGCGCGCCCCGAGCCCGAGCCTTCCCGCGTGGACTCTGGGAGCTGGCTGGGTCGAGGGCGCGCGGTGTGCGGTGCTGGGATGAAGGACACGCGGCACGAAGTGAGTCCACTGGCCCGGAGGAGCACGGCTGCGTGCGGCAGTGACTTACCGCAGCCCGGGACCCGTTCAAGTCTCGGGGCCATCCGCGAGGCCTAGAGCCGGACGGGGCACAGGGGCAGGGGGCCGGCCGCCCTCTGCCCACCCTGGCGCGGCCCCTCCCCTGCCGCTGCCGCTGCCGCCCGCAGACAGGCCCGGGGAGGCAGAGCTGGGACGCACCTTTCCTTCACCTGTGCGTGCCCGCGCGGCTGTCTGCAGCGAGAGCCTGGGTGTGCGGGTTAGCGCGTCACACTTCCACCTGGACGCGTCTGCGGTAGTGGTCACGTGCCGTCATCTTGGCTTAGAGTTAAATTAGTGCTAATACATTAAATAAAATGAACCCAAGTCTCTTCCAGAGTTCCCATGACTTGGGGGGGGGGACTGTTTTACTTATTACATGCTTTAATGAAAAGACAGCTGCGCCTGTCTTCGGGAGGCCCCTCCGGGCGGTCCGTGGGCTGCCGCGCTCCTGCGGGGCGTCACCAGCAGCCACGGGCTGGGAAAGCGCAGCGGGGCCACCGGCGGCCACGGCAGCTTCGGCACGTTCAGAAGAGGTGAGTGACCGGCGCAAGCTCGCGGGAATCACAGGCGACAGGCGTGGGAAACACAAGCTGAGATAAATAAGGGCTTATTTGTATCACTGTATGTTTATGTATGTTTTGAAGTGATCGTAAATTATCTCAAACTTACGCCCTGAGAGAACTTTTTGTGAAAGTCTGTTTTGCTAAACTGACAGGCCACGTGTCTTCTAAGTGCCACGAGACTGTGAACCATCAGGGCTCTCAAAGCAAACTCAGTTTACTTTGTTCTTCTGACCAAGGCAGCATCTACTTAGCTCCGGCATTTCTTTTCAGCTGATAGGAGGGGCAGAGAAAACGGTATCTTAGTCTTTATGGTACATTTTAAAAGTACACTATAAAATAAAATATAAACTCACACATTGTTTTGAAATAGGTTACTTCCTAAGTCCCATTTTCCATATGGTCAGTTCTTTTCCAAAATCCAAGGCGAACGGCCCGCTGGGTGGGCCGCCGTCCTCCCTCCCTCTGGCGCTGCGGCCGCCTCCCTGACTGCTCTGCCGGCTCCCGCCCCACGCTCGGCTCCGGGCTCCGGCCCCAGGGCGAACGGCCCTTGCTGTCCCGGACTCCCGCCTTCTGCCTACGGAACTGCTCTGCCCGCCGTCCCACCTTAGGTTCCCTGACGGCGCTTTCTCTGCCTCCACGCTGAGCCTGCCTGCGACCAGGGCTGGGATCCCGGCTAGCTCCTGCAATATGTTGGATTCTGCCTGACACAAGATCTCAATGAACGCTCATAGATTGCGAATAACCTTTATTTTAAATGGAAAATAGTTTAAAAGTGACATACAAAGTTTACCTACATCAGTAACGTTTGTACCTAGAAAAACGGAAAAGAGAATGTAGAGGAGCCACGTGCGGTCAAGTAAGCAAAGTAAATATTAAGCAAAGAAAAA